>JANIIA010000008.1:9024888-9046954 GCA_027478495.1 Erythroxylum alaternifolium | reverse complement strand
CAGCAGATGGAACTATTGTGGCAAAACCTCTAGCATGCTATACAATGCCTTCCGATGAGAAGAAGAAGTTTTGTGAGTTTGTAAAGTAGGTGAAGTTTCCATATGGTTACACATCTAATATATCTAGATGTTTTAATATTGATGGAAGGAAGATTACTGGACTTAAGTCTCATGATTGTCATAAACTGTTACAAAGCATTCTTCCATTAGGCACGCATGCCATCTTGAATAAAGATGTGGCAGGTGTTTTAATACAGTTGGGGAACTTCTTTCATCAAATTTTTAGATGAAGTTTGAATAAGGGTGACGTACAGAAGATGTGTGATGACATAACTTTAATCTTAAGCAAACTTGAAATCATATACCCACCGGCATTCTTTGATGTCATGGTACATTTAGCTATTCATTTGCCAAATGAAGCCTTACTTGGTGGACCAGTAGCGTATAGATGGATGTATCCAATTGAGAGGTATTGTTTAAATTTATCATATCACTTTTAAAAGTTAACTAAATGGTATCCTATCTAATTATGGTTAATCATTTGTTAAGATTCCTAAGTACACTAAAGAGATTTGTTAGAAATAAAGCACGTCCAAAAGGGTCAATTATTGAAACGTTTGTTATTAAAAAGTGCATGACATTCTGTTCAATGTATCTAAAAGAAATTGAAACCAACTTCAACGTGCCAGAGCGAATCAAAGATATGGTTGATGGTAGTGACATATTAGTGTTCTTCCAACGATGTAGGTCGATTGGTGCTGGCAAAATAATTGCTCTTCTTACAAATGAGCTAGAGATTGCACATTGGTATATGCTTATGAATTGTCATGAGATTAGGCCCTTTATTGAGTAAGTTTTTCTAACCTATTCTGAAATTAACATATGTAATAAGTAGAGATATTTCATATAATCTTGATTGAATTTTTTTCATCTATAATGAGCACATGGATGAGTTGAGGCAACAAATTCCATTATATGTTGACAGGAGACATAGAGAACAATTTTCTTCATAGTTAAAGCATCGGGTGAGAAGAAGGTTTGTATGTGGTCTACACTAATAATTATATATTATTAACTAATTTTCATTTGTTGTTATAGATGATGACATTAACTAGCTCCCGTGAAGGAAGTATCTTTGAGTCTTTGTATCCATTAGCATGTGGACCTCATAGTTTGGTGCAGTATTATACTGTATGCAATACAAATGGCATGCGATTTCGTACTGAAGCCGGTGATCTACATAAGATTACACAAGATAGTGTTGTTGCAGTGTTGGGAAATTATGGGGAAGATAATATTACATTTATGGGTTGCTGACAAATATTATCAGGCTTGAATATGTTAGGGGTAAAAATGTTGTGCATTTTAAGTGCAAATGGTATGATCTTGGAAATTCAAATATAAGGGCCAACCATATTATGAAAAGCATTAACGTAACTAAGTTCTGGTTCAAGGATGACCCATTTATTTTGGCAAACCAAGCAAAACAAGTCTTTTATGTAGGAGATTTGTTATTCAGTCCAAATTGGCAGATTGTGCAAGAATGTGAAGTTAGACATGCGTGTGATATCCCTTTGCACAGTAATGAAGAAGGTTTAAATGACGTTGAGGAGTCTGATGAAGTTCCAGTTGAAGTCAAAGTTCCTTAGAGTTTTTAGATTGAAATGATATTGCATTTAATTTAATAAATAATGTTTTATTGAATTTCGAGCAACATTTGAATGACGATTTGGAGGACTTAGAGACAAGCAGTAGTGAGAATGAATGTGATATTGTTTTGGAAGAGTCCACCGACGACGATGATGAATAAATTCTTATTATGCAATTGAACCTTTGTTGTTTTCTCTTCATTGTTGTATGCAAATTTTATTTAGCCCTTTATTTCAACATTAGATTTGACTCTCTAAATGTTGTTTTTGGTTAGAATTAGAGCTCACCCTGTTAAAAATAGAAAAAACAACTCCATTAAGTGACAAGCACTAGTATATACTTGTGTAACAAACATCTCATATAAGTCAAAATTATTAACAAAAACGTTAACTTACATCATTAAATTTCTCATTATTGAAGAAAATGCTATCCATGAGGATTATAGAAATTGGGCAAGTGTCACTATTAAATCTTTCTTCCTAACAACATTAAATAACTCTAACTCATTATTTATGTTAATTTAACTAGAAGTTCGAGCTTCCAACTTCTCTCTTGTCCCATTTATAGTTTCTTCTTCTTGAGACACGAGCCACGTGGTGGTTAGTGATTTTGTTACATTTTACAACACCTACATTTGTGTGGTTGGTAATACACTAGAGTATATCTGTTGCCTATGATTCTCCATGTTCATATTGAAATCCATAGTTCTTATATTTCAGCTTATCACTTGTTTAATTATATTATTTACCTCATATGTAGATCCTATATTTTCATTTTCCCCATTGTCCATCCACTTAAGAGATATGTTAAGAGACCCTAGATGCTCACTTGTTGTAAAGGTTAGATGTCTCTTTTTCATACTTCAATTTTACGTATCTTATTATATTTTTTCTTGAACATAAAAAATCTATGTTATCTTTCTCTGTTCCAGTAATGATGAGATTGTAGATTAAACATGGTATGGATTGTTGTAGTTGGGGATGGTATTAGCCTTACTAAACTAGCTTTAAGAATTTTGTGCTTCTTTTTTAGTAATCCATTTAGTTCAACTAGAATGTAGCTTGATTTCCGTCATCAATTTGAGTTTGTTACTTTCTCATTGCATTCTATAGAACATACTTGAATGATTCTTAGTATTTGGGTGCTTGAAAACAGTAATAGCTCTTCTTTCCACTGACTTCTTTTTGGTTTTCGACTGATTAAATAATTAATCAGAATACTTCCATAAAATTCAGTTTTGTGTGGTTTAATCATTTTTCTTAAGATTCTTAGTTGACTGAGATATGAGATCTATAGTTTATATGCTCACTATGAGTTAGGTGGCTGAATTTCATTATTTTGACTTTTAACTAGGTTTGAAAATTTTAGGTGTTTCAAGTGCTTCTGTAGTATGTATAAAAGTAAAGTTTAGAGTCCATCACTAGTATGTAGAGAACTCATATGGATATGGGGTTACAATTTTTTTCTGGAATCTTAAATTTTGTTTTCTTCTTAAGGTGTTACTGTGGTGTTTATAAATGCAAAACTAATAATCATTTTCTGCCGAAATATCTGGAAATTATCACTTTTATGGTGTTTATTGAAATTGATTGTGATTCTTCTTCTACATATTTAATCTTTTATTTGAAAAAATTTCCTCATCAATGCTTTCAGTAGAACTAAGACTGTCCTTTCTGCTTTCTCTAGTTTTTTCTCTATATACTCATTTACTAAAAGTGTTCTCCAAATTTATTATGTCCACTATTTTAGTTGAAAGTAGCTAAGGCCCATGAAAATGTTCCTTATAGAACTCTTATATACTTATATACATATCTTGAACTTATGAATTGGTATTTATGATATTCAGCTTAGTTAAAACATATGCTTTGTTGCATTGTTTTCCTTGGAAACTTTTATGCTTGTAAGCTATTTAAGAACCTGGAAAAGCTATGGTTAAACAAGATATAATGCTAACTGTCTATGGCTCCCCTTTAAGTTCCAAACTTTTTGCTGATTACAGATTCGATGTGATTAGGACTTTCTAACTAGTTCATATCTTTGATCTAATAACCTCAACTTCGCTCATCTATTTCCCTATTCCTTAATGCATAGATTGAACATAAAAGAGGTGTCATCACTTCCAGTATAACTTCATGCATGAATCGTAACATAAGCTTCATCTTTAACTTTTCCATATGCCTAAACTTAATTTCACAACTTTATTGACAACTGATTATATGTTAGTATTTATGAATTGTGATTTATAGATGTTATAATAGATTTTGTTATGTTTACGATTAGGAAAAAAGTGAAAAAGCTAAGTTGGCTAGGATTCAGGTCAAATGTCGACCAAACTCTGCTCCAAAGCCTTTTTAGCGATACGGTATGAGATTGTGAGTTATTATCTTTTTAATTATATTTCACTTTGATTGACATTTTAAAATTTATAATAAATATTACTAGTAATATATTTCTATACAACATAGTGACAAAGATGGAGAAGAGTGTGATCGGATGAAGCTATGGTATCACACTCATTATGATGAAAGTAAATGTCAATGGTCAACTACCAAAAGCAGAGAAAAATTGGTGAGTACATAGTTCATTTACAAATATTTCTTAAATGAGATTGTGTATTTAGTTAATTCTTAATTTTTCAGGAATTAATGTGTAAGGAATTGGCAGATTCAATAGAACAAGGTCATCGGATGACAGTGGATGAAGTGTGTGACAAAGTCTTAGGCACTAGATCAGATTACGTTGTTGTCATGGGAGTTGGGCCTCAACCACAAAGGAAGACTTCGGTCAAAAAGAGACTGCGAGACGAACTAGAGAAGTCGAAGAAGGTTAATCAGGAGTTACAGTCTCAAGTCGATGAATTGAATAAAAAAGTTAAACAAGTGTAGGATCGATTAACTACTGAAGTTGAACAACAAAGAATTAAATTTGAACAACAAAAAAAGCTCTTGGAACTTTTATGTTCTACACATAATATTTGTTTAGGTTAGATATATGTACTCATATTGATATATTATACATTTATGACATACTTTTTATATTAATTAGTGTATTATGACATGTTTGCGAATTGCAATTAAATAATAAATTGTCTGCACATATCAAATTCTTGTGATTTATGAATAATTATTAAAATTAATGATATACTAAAAAATTGAAGAATTAAATAAATAAAATTCATAAATAATATTTAATAGTTATTAAACAAATAAGATTTTTAAAAAATTATTTAAAAAATAATTATTAAAATTGAAAAATTATTAAATTAAGATTATTTTTGAAAAATGAAAAAATAATAATTAAAAGAAAATAATTCTATTTGCGATGTTTTTGTAAAACATTCCGCGACGTTTTAAAAACATAACGAAAAGTTAGTTTCTGCGATGTTTCCATAAAATGTCGCGGAATGTGACATTTCGTGACATTTCCAGAAAACGTCGCAGAAAGACCAATCTTTCGGTGGTGTTTTTTAAAATGTTTTGAAATGTCAGTGTTTTTTGTGACGTTTTATGAAAAATGTCGCAGAAACCTTTTGCCTACACCACATTCCGTGACGTTTTTTAAAACGTCACAAATTGTATTCTATGACATGACGTTTTTTGAGATTCTGTGATGTTTTTTAAACGTCGCAAATTGTGTTGTTTTCTTGTGGTGACATAGAAACTAATCAACTATGATTTATCTTTTCCTTATCAAAAGAATTCATAAATTTGTGAGAAGTTAAAATCCTTTTTGGTTTTCCTAGAGTGATTTTCCTAAATATGAAATCTAGGACTGATGTCTTGTGTTCTTTAGTATGATAATATCAATGATCCATAGTTGAAATAATGTGATTGAAAATAATGAAAAACTACTCTTAAAGGGTTCAAAAAAGTGAGACGTATCTAAGAATATAAACATTTATTTTTTAGTTTTAAATAAAGGCAACAACATATATTTTAAGAACATAAAATGTAAATTTTGGTTCAATGTGAGTTAACTTTTATCTAATCGTACTAATGATTAAAAAGTTCACGAATATTGAATTGAACTTGACGTATGCAAACTTTTTATCTTAGGAGAGTACTTCAAATAGTGGATTCAAAGTTTTTTGACTTTACTACTAAGGCCCTCTTTCAGCTTCCAATTCTTAATTTTAATGGATATTATTGATTTGTGCAAGTTTACGTCCATATTTTACAATAAAAAAATTAGACTTTCAATGAAATTTTCTTAAGTATAGCTCGTAACATTGAAATTAATATTACCATATGAGAGACAAAACTAGGAAACTAATATTTCAAGCTTCGGAGTTGCTCAATGCTTTAGATGATTGGGAATAACTTGACTATAAACATTCAAGAAGAAATGATTTATGATTAAGGAGATTAATAAGATGTTCCAAACTTTGGAGAATTTGTTGAAGTCATTTAAGTATTTCTTGAAGGTATTAGAAAAATTTAGGAGCAAATAAAGAGTTAGAGAGATGAGAGGCCATCGTTAGATTGAGCACTAGCTAAGAGGGGTTTACCAAATCATTTAGTCAATTGAGTTCGATTGACCAAATATGATAATTAGCAACCAAAACTATGTTGTTTTTTGTATTCCTAACATGTAAGTTGATCAAATGGAAAGGCAATTCAAAATTTATAGGGGTCATCCACAAATGGTCATACTTTGCCGCAAAAGTAAGGGAGTCATATTAAGAGTGGAATGGAAAACACTATAAGAAGCCTTGCAAGTTACATAATACGTAAAAACAAATAAGGAGAAAGAATAGATATGAGTAAATTAATGTGATTATAAGAGTTAGTGATGCAAAAGGAGTTTAGTGATGCAAAAGTTCTTTAAACACATAAATCTTTGTGTATCCTTTATCTTCATAAATTACTGAAACGATTGAAGAAAAGATATAATCAATTTGAAATTTTCAAAGTGAAAGTAGTTAAGAGAGTATAACCACTATAAGTTATCATACTCCTCTCCTCTTACTCCTAATTATTACTGTCTTTGTAAGACTTTAACTGTTATCTCTTACTTTAATTACTTTGTTTATATCATTGCCTTAATCACTTTTTCATAAGATTTTAAAGAGTTCATTGCATAATTGATAAGGAGTTTAATAAATTATATACTCTCACAATTAGGGATAATTCACTTAATTCAATCTCTCTTTAAGTGCTTTTTTGACAATATTTAGTACCAAAGCAAATTTTTCCTTTTAGGTGAACTAGGTATTTTGCAATATAAGAGGAACGACTATGGCATACATGGAAGGTCAAAATTTTACAAGCATCTTATTTCGATGGTAATTGTTATTGACATGCTATAACTGATTAAAACTATGCTTAAATACAGGCGAAAGGCTAAAAAAAATAAAAGATAATGCAGTCATTACGTTACTTTATTAAAGGAATGGAGAACAGTTTAAGGAAAAGAATTGGCGCTAATTAGAGAAATGAGCTTTGGGTTAAATTGTAAAATTAAAATTGTTGAGTACCCTTTTCTACCTGTTTAAGTGTATACCTAAAAATTGAATATGTTTAGTTGAAGTGTCGAAAAGAAAACATTAATTGAATTCCTAAAAATTTATAATATTATCAAGATTTAAAATTTTTTAGAAATGTCCATAAAGAACTTATAGGACTTGAATGAAAAATGAAGTGCCTATAATGAAATTTAAGTTGTAGAATTAAGAAGAATTGCTTAAAATGGATCTTAGAACTTTAAAAATAAATAGAATTCATTAGGTTTAAAATGCAAAGAATAATTCCTAGAGCGACTTTTAAAGTCTAAAATGCAAAGTGCAATTGCTAAAGTAATTTTTAGGGTTTAAAATGCAAATTTCAATTCCTCTTATGATTACTATGATTTTGAAATACATATTCATGAATTGAACATAGGGCGATAATTTGATTTTGACTTGTGCCTAAAGTGGAGTTGAGCTTTGACTTATCAAGACTTCCATTTGATTTAGATTAGGGTTTTATACTGAATTTGGTCTTGAGCTTAAATTATATCTGTTGTGTTTTAAACTTATGGGCTTTAGCTTTTCCTAGTATTAGGTTGTATTCTAAACCTACCATGACTTTACAAACCATAAATGTTGACTGTAAGTAGATATCAAATTTATGTGGGTTTTGCAACTTAAGGTAGTTTCAAGATGGAAATTTGGATTGAATTCCAAGCAGTTTTATAGTTGTTGTACACACCGATTGACAAATGGTATGTTAAATATTAATTTTATATTGACTAAAAATAATATCGTAAATATTAGTTTCATGCTAAAATTTGATCAACATTGACTTTTTTGATTAATGCTTTATTGGATTTATTGAATTTGTAATTAATTACTAATTTGCTCAAATACAAGATATTATTGATGGTTGATGTGCTTTTTAGAAATTCCTTGAACATACATAATTGCATCCAAGATATTATTGGTAGTTGATGTGCCTGTTAGAAATTCTTTGAACATACATAACTGTGGCAATATTTATTAGAAGCATATACATCTTGATGGGAGCTTATGTTTGCTGGAAACATATATATGTGGGATAGACAACTAAATCAATTTCATTAAAGCTTTATGATTGACCTTAAAAATTTGTAAGAGAAGAATAGAGTAGATGAAACTAGTTAGAGTTGAAAGCCAGCAATACGGTGTTATAATGCTCCAAGACCCTATAAAACTTAACTAGACTTCATTAAATCAAACATGATCTCCCTTTTTATTGTAAAAGGAAATGACTACACGAACGGCTGGTCATTAAATATTATTATGTTATTTAGTCAATGGCTGATTCACTACAAGAAAAATGGGGGTTAGCGATGGAAATTACCAACCAAATGTGAAGGTTTTTTGTTGGCAAGCGAAGTTGGCGACGAAAATTACTGTTGACATAAGTCTTCGAAGAAACAGCCATATGTAATCTTTAGAGAAATATTCCATCGCTAATTTACCAAAGGACATTTTTTATTCCTTCACTATATTTAGAGATGGTAACTTTTATGCCCTCAGTAAATTTAGTGATACTTTTTGTATGTCCGTCAATAAATTTAACGACGGTCAAAGTTTTGGAAACATGTTGGAAAATGTAGTGAATTTTCTTATTCCGTCGGTAAATTTACCGACATATATTGTTATTCCATCGGTAAATGCACCGATATCATTTTTTAATTTTTCCTGCCTTTAATTTTGATTGATAATTAATTTCTATAGTTATCTATTGATAGTATTTTGATTTTTCTACATTTAATTTGTCTAAACAGTAAGTTGATTGATAATATAAAGTAAAAATTACCTTAATTGATAATAAAAAATTAATATCTGCAACAATAAGTATCTAATTCATACAAAATGACTTGAGAGTAGCTACAACTAAGTTTTATAGTTAGTGAATGCGGATGCTCTTACTGCTGCGATAAGGTGTTGCCCCTCCCCTTTAACTCATCAATCTCATTACAGAGTTGGCTATGTACTCCATCGACTGTTGTAACTGAGTTTCCAGCCTCTTTATTAAACTGAACGATTCTCTCATTAGATGTGGACCGCCTATTAGAGGTAGTTGTACTAGAGAAGGAGGATTGCAAATAGCATGTGTTCGCAAATGAACATAAGCCGAAGATCTGTCCACAATGGTCCCTACCACTCACTGCATCAAGATATATCTGACTATCATCAACAGCTTCAGAGTGCTGAGACTGTTGTTCAATGCTTTCTCATATTTAGTCCTTTTAGGAAGCAATGTTTATGTTAATAAGTGATAATTATTAAGAATTAATATTAAAGAATAAATTTCACATACATTAAGTTTTCTACATCGGGTATTGACGAAAGTCACACCATCATACTTCTTAGTATGGGTACGTAAAAAAAGCTGACAGAGTGTAGGCTTCCTGCCCATAGACTTTTCTTGCATCAAAATAAAATGTGATAAGTGAACTACAATTTACAAAAATTTCAGCAGAGTTTTCTCTATTTTTATGATATTTACCCCCTGTTGAACAAAGAAAGTAACTTGAAAACACAACTATATATGACACCAGACATTTATAACATTATCATAATATACATATATTTTCATTCCAAAGTTTACACATCAGATTAAAATGAAATCAAATTTTATACATCAAAGTAAAAAAATCAGAATATAAGTGTAAAGTGTAGATACATACAAGTTTCTCTGCATGCTTCGGTAGGTAATAAATTCTCTAGTGTGTACAGAAAGACTCTCTCCCTCCAATCCTCCATGTTTGTTTGTAGAATTGCGCTCTGAAATAGACATTGCCTCAGGTGATGTCCAATACTGCTGCCAACGACTCCATATTTCTTCACATATATAAGGAGGTCGTACACCAGTCTTGCATATCACACCAAGAAAGTCTCTATAACGTGTACGAGCTTGCCTCTCCCATACTTTATAAATAATCACTTCAAATTTGGAATCCCAAAAAAATTCTTTCGGAAGAAAAAGGAACCTAAAATCTCATCAATCATTGTTATAGGTAAAATTGCAATGAATAACACAAAATATATCACATTATAGACATTACTTAGTTGAAAAACTTACCTTGATAGATGAACAATCACAAACTACAAAGAAGATGAATGAGGTTGGAAAATTATCAACGTCCTTTAACGCAGAACACAACCTGTAAGAAATACAATATTAATCCCTGTTTGATCGCATATTTTATTGAACTTTGAAATATAGTTCAACATTAATCCTTGTTAATTACTATTATCAAGGAAATTGATGTAACTTGATGCATTTTATGTTTCAACAAAATTAAGGACGCGGACTATTTTTTGGTTTTATTGCAATATAATTGGCCTTATCTTGCTTTTTATACATGACTTCTTTGTTCAAAATGATTTGTACTATATTTGATTGGTTGAGTGAAATATGGATCTTTATATTATAAATTAGAATTTGAATAGAAAAGATCTGTGGGATTTCTTTGTTTTATCTTTTTGGCCCCTCAATGAAATAAATTATAATTGGATGAAGTATTTTATTAGGTTTCTCACATTTTAACACTATGTTAATTATTTACCTTTGTGTTGTGTCCTTAAATTTATGGTTGCAAGTTATAGTAGTAGGTTTATAATTTCTTGGGCATCTTATTAATGTTACTATAAGTTTTAATGTTTTGGTTAATGTTCATAATGAATTAGATGAAATTTTTGTCAAGACTTGATAGGTGATGTTATGGCACTTCTCTTTGTTTTTGATTATTTAGCTTGATGTTTCTTAGTATAAAAGTTCGTGAGGTTCTTCTTTATTAGAAAATTGAGTTAGATTTTTATTTAGTGACATGATGACTATACTTATAATATTTTAAGAATGTTGTTTTTGTGATATGCATTATAAAATAATTTTAAATTTTATTTTAAAAATCCATTTCTTTCATTTTATGTTTTTTTTGTCTAAAATTAAAACATCTTTCTCTTTCATCAAATTCCAAACTCTAGCAAACTCACTTCTTTAATTTAGGTCTAATTTTAAAATATATGTTTTTTAATTATAACAAGTTTTAGGTCAATTTTCTATTCATCGTTTAAGTACATTAAAAAGATCTTAAAACAAAAATATCTAATTTCTCTAGTCTTCAAATTGTTAGCTAATAATAAATTATTATAAATAAAACAACATAGTTTTACAAATCCTTCCTGAATGTTTTCTTCCTCAAATCAATCCCCTCAATTCACTATATTTGTTTCAAAACCTAAATAACAATTATGGAATCTTTAACACCTTTCATCGAACATTTTGTAGGCTACCCGAATTCATCTCTAAATGGCAAAAAAACCATTGTATTTCTCCATCATTAACCAACATAAATACGTTCAAAGACGTTTAGTTTTGAAAAAAAGGACATGAATAGCAAACCTAAATTTCTGAAAGCATTTCCAAAACGTCAATTGGATTTACCAATTTTATCAAATGTATAGATTAACAAATGCCACAAAAGAGAAAGTACTTTGGAAACTGATACATAGTACAAACCTTGTTGAAGAAACCAGATAAGCTTATGAAGGGGTCTAACAAAGCCAATGCAATCATTAAATACCTGCACAAAACAATTGAAATCAGAATATTGCAGGCTTAATTAAACATGTCAAAAAAATTATGGAAGTGAGTAAAGATGAATACAAACAACTAAGCATGGAAGTGAGTAAAGCGATAGTATTCAAAACTTGGGTACTTAATAACTTGAATAAAACGGAACTCCTACTTAAGCAACAAAGATTATGAGTTAAGTCAAATCCAGTATTTCATTTCTGGTTAACTACGACATCGTAAAAAAATTAAATACAACAATGATTACTCTAAGTATCTCACAAGATGTAAATGAACTTGTAATCCAGAAATCAATTTGATCAAAATTACAATACACAAAGATAAAAGGTGTCTTAGGAAAGATAAGGTATTACAAGAGATTTTTATTTATAATTTTTCAATAATTATTGCATAATTAATTAGGCTTAAGCATAAAAATGTCAAATTTAATTAGAGTGATTGATATGAAGAAAGCTTTTAGAGGTTGAAATAAAGCCTTATTAATCTGACAATTTTATCCCTTCCTTTTAAAGATGAGTATTTTGTACTATATTTTAATGCTTCTTGAGTTGGTTTAAGGTATGTTTTGATGCAAAATAATAAAAGATTACCTATTTATCAAGGTAACTTAAGTGATAGAAAGGGGAGCTCATTCATGAAAAATTTGAATCTTGGAGGCATTTAAGATTTTCAAGACAAATTTTGAGCTTCAAAATGGGAAGAAAATCAAGGTATTTAATTCGGACAGAGGCAGAGAGTTTTATGGGCATTATGAGGAGAGTGGAAGGAATCTAGGGCCTTTTTCTAGATACTTTCAAGAATGTGGTATTGAAACAAAATATACAATGCCAGAAACACCTTAGCAAAATGAAATTGCTGACAGAAGAAACTGCACACTTTTAGATATGTTGCAGTATATGTTGATTCATTCTAGTTTGCCAAAATTTTTATGGGGTGAGGCGTTGAAGGTAGCTGTTTATATATTGAATCAAGTACCTACCAAGTTAGTCCCAAAGACTCCATATGAGTTATGGTCAAGTAAGAAACCAAGCTTGTGCCATTTTTATGTTTGGGAATGAAAAGCAGAAGTGAGGCCCTATAATCTGCAATCTAAGAAGCTTAATTCAAAAACTATTAGTGGCTACTTTGTAGGCTACACTGTCAAATGGATTCTAGATTCTATTGCCCATCTCACATAACCATAATTATAGAATCAGATATAGCTGTCTATTTTGAAGATGAATTTGGTTTTAGTTAAGGGTCAAAAGAAACTGTATTCAGGGAAGAACGCATTCTAATCCATGTACCTATTGCTTCCTCTCCTACTGATGACCCTGTGATTGAACATATTCTAATAGAATCTTATGATGAACCTCAGAATCAAGCACAGGATCGAGTCATTGATATTGGGGATGATAAAGTTGTTTTCAGGAGATCACAAAGAACACGTAGACCTTCCATTCCTGCTAAATATATTGTCTATTTATAGGAACATGAGTTCAATGTAGGAGATAATACTGAACTAGTTAATTTTCAAGAATCCATGAATAGTCCTTAATGTAACACCCTAATACCCCCTTAGAGGATATACGGATGCCATACAAAACAAACCTAGAACATACCAAGATATTCCAGCAAATCCTAAAAATAAGGCAATATGCTTCACATTTCATTCGAATGTTAAGTTATAAATAGAACATAATTTACACGGTGTATTAATAAAATACGTGCCTTAAATTCAATTCCATCCTGTATTATAGTTATTACAAACCATTTAAACAAAATACAAATAGGTCTCATAATTTTAAATAAAACTCAAAAACTTAAACAAAACATCTTTCAAAACATAACACACCCTTCTTTGACCACTACGATTATCCCAACCTTAATCCTTTATATCGAGACCTACACGGAGGAAAAAAACGATTGTGCTAAGCATATAGCTTAGTAGGGAATAACTAAACATGATACAAGATGGCGACTGCTTATAACAGTCATCTAGCATGTGTAAGCAAATGAATTATGGCTTATAACAAACAATCTTTAATTATTCAAATCAAAGAGTAATCAGACTATTAATTGCATCAAAATAGAACATAAATGCTTCAGAACAAAATATACTTACATCAGAACATAATATAAAAGTATCAAAATAGGACATGATTGTTTCAGAACATAACTAATATAAAAAAACATAAAAAATTGCCTACTAATCCTTTTTACAGAAGTGGGTAACGGGAACAGAATAGAAGATACCTATGATTGGTATCTACAGAAATAGAAGAGACTTGAGTCTCTAAAACAGAAGACTCTGTAGTGTCTAAGAATAGAAGACACCGTAGTGTCTAAGTACAAAAGCAGCTGCAGACCCTTATAGGTATGCCTATTTACCCACAACTAGGACTCGTAGGTTTAAAGCAACACATATCACATTTCAGAATCACATGTAAGAAAAATAATGCATAACGTAAGAATTTGTTTCCTTATGCTCAAATTGAATTCATTCATTCACACCTAAACAACTTAATATGCCTTATGAATTTAAGCATTTGTAACAATGCATCAATGATAGCCTTAAGCACTTACACATTATATATGTTAACATAAATTTCTAATTCTTAAACATTTATAACTAATTCACATTACTTAAATCTTTTGGATCAGATTTATGTTCATAAGAACACCTTCATCCCTTGAACAATTCAAATATTCTAAAATTGGATACATTGATATCAAACATTCCATTCCTTAAATTATCACCTCATTTAACAATCCAAAACTTATTCAACCTTTAACCAATTAATCCAACATCACACTAGGTTCATTTCAAACATTAATCAAGTTCAAATATACCATTGTAAAGTGTCTTAACCTTATATGGTTCAACAATTACACAAAACCAAACTCTTCTCATTTCAAAGCACTTCCCACGACCGTGGGAAGGAGTTAATATAGTTCCCACGATCGTGGGATGAGTGAATCGAAGGTTCACTATCTAATTGCCTTCCATTTGTTTACAGATTTTAGCACCTTCATACTTAATTCAAAGCACCTTCATCATAGTCTATTCATTACATCTCAATTATACCTTAATTATGCTTCAATTCCTCATCAAATACACATCCAATTCTAATTCAAAATAATTCATTTGGTAGCTCACAAACCATTGTCTTTCATGCTTCAAAAACCAAACCAAAATCTATCATATAAGCATCTTTTTCCAGAACTCATTTTGTCATAAACACAACACATATTCTATCCCAATTCAAAAATAATAGAATTTGTATTACCATATGCCATCAAGTTTAGAATTCCACTTACATGTTTAACTCAACTTCCTACTTCAATGAACAAGCCAACCTAGCCCTCCATGCAACAAGCACAATTCCAAGATCAAGGTAAAAGTAGGATGAATTTAACACCAAGAAAACAAAAACATAGAAGATAGCATAAGGTAGCTTTCTTAATGCAGTTTTTGGAAGTGGTAACTTAGAAAAACTCAAGTAAAACATAAGGTAGTAAAATAGGGACAAAATTTCAGTGGTGAGAGATAAAGATGGTGAAGAATAAATAGCAGAACAACTTCTACATTAGCTGAGTCCATTTGGTGTTAGATGTCACAATTGTGCAATGGCACTTGTCACCATTGCATGCAGCCCACTTACCCTCCATATAAGCTACCAAATGTCACAATTCTATTAGGCCATTTGTCACTTAATCTCCTATTCTAAATGTCATTCATTTACTTATGCCAAATGTCACTCAATTTATAAGCTTAGTCATCCACATTTTTCATATATTAATTGTCTTTCCATTTGACAATTTTCCTAGTCCAAATGTACATTTTAATACATAAGTTTTCCAATTATAACAAATAATTCCAAGTTACTATTTATAATCCATCAAACCAAAATTCAAGGCATATGTGATGCACAATCAAATCATAATCATTAACTCCTAGCACATATACTTTCATGGACATGTAACATTCCTACTAGGGTGTAATTTGGGGCCTCACACTCAATCTACGTTATGGATGAATGCAATGGAAGATGAGTTGAGTTCCATGTCATAAAATGGAGTTTGGGAGTTTGTTGAACTACCTAGAGGATGCAAACCTATTGGGTGCAACTGGGTTTACAAAATTAAACATGACTTAAATGGACAAGTAGAAAGGTATATGGCTAGGCTTATGGCTAAAGTTTATAGCTAGAGAGAAGAGATTGATTTCAAAGAAACCTTCTCACTAGTTTCTACCAAAGATTCACTGCGAATCATCATGGCTATAGTTGCTCATTTTGACTTGGAACTCAATCAAATGGATGTGAGGATCACCTTTTTGAATGGAGATCCGTATAAAGATGTTTATATGACTCAACTAGTTGGTTTCGAGATAAGAACACTTGGTTTGCAAGCTTAAGAAGTCTATCTATGGGTTAAAACAAGCATCAAGGCAGTGGTATCTCAAGTTTGATATGGTTATCACTGCAAATGGCTTCAAGGAGAATGTAGTTAATCAATGTACATATATGAAGTTCAGTGAGAGCAGTTTCATTTTTTTTTGGTAGTGTATATTGATGACATTCTACTTGTTTCTAATGATACTGATGTATTATTTAAGACAAAACAATTGTTATTTAGCCATTTTGATATGAATGATCTTAGTAAGGCCTCTTATATGCTTGAAATTTAGATTCTCCAAGATAGAGCTAATGGGATTCTTCGATTGTCTCAAAAGACTTACATTGATCGAATCTTGAAAAGATTCAATATGCATTCTTGTTCTCTTAGAAAGGCACCAATAGTGAAGGGTGACAACTTCTTAAAGGCCTAATGTCTACAAAATGATAAAGAGAGAGATGAAATGAAAGTCATTCCTTATACATCATTTGTAGTCAGTCTGATGTATGCTTAAGTATGCACATGCCCTGATATTACTGTTGTTGAAGGGGTGTTGGGAAGATATTAAGTGATCCTCGTCTTAGCCGTTGGAAAGCAACTAAGAAAGTCATTAAGTATCTTCAAGGTAGCAAAGATCATATGTTAATGTATTGGCGAATTGACAATCTTGATATAGTTGGGTTTAGTGATGCTAATTATACAAGATGTGTGGATGATAAAAAGTCCACTTCAGGCTACGTCTTATGATGGCTAATAGCTGTGATTTGCATTATGTTTTAGGGTTCAATTTGTTATGTATTTAGTGTTAATTTAAATGTTGAGCGTGTATTTATGTTTTAATTGTGTTAGTTTATGTGTTTAAGTGTTTTTTATCTGTTACTATAAGTCTTTGAGCTTAAATATATGTTTTTGAGGTACTTTGATGTGTTTGTTAGTGTTTCAAGGTAAATGGCGAAGAATGGAGAAGTTTCGAAGAGTTTCGAGCCAAAATCATGGTCGATGATCGTGGCACAATAGGCCACGATCATAATAGAAAGAGGCAAGCCAATAGGACCCAGGCCACGATTATGCTATTTTGATCATGATCGTGACAAAGCTCTAAGCCAGGCCACGATCGTGACAGAGAGGGTTAGGCATTGGCCACGATCATGGCCTACGTTAGGTAGATAACTAAAAACGTCAAGTTTTGAGGGACTTTTCAGATCGTTTCGACCCTAAATCATTCCTAGTGCTTCCAAGATATAAATAGAATATTAAGGAACAGAAGAGCAGCCTTTTTGCATCAGCCAATTATGAAACCCTAGAGAGCTTATCGAGAGATCCAAGGAAGGAGACGAAGGAAGAGAGACACGGAGAAGAAGCTTGACTTGAAGTAATTCCTGGAACAAGTGGTTTCGTTGTCGCTGCCTCCACTAATCCATTCCAATAGTGTTTTATGATTTTATTTCAATTTTATTGATGTGTAGAATTGGGATAGTCATTGAGAATAGTTGTTATTGAATGTTGATTTGTCTAAACTCACCTTCGGGATTTTTTAATTTTGATATTAATAAAGTTTGATTTATTGCATTTTTATTGAGTTATTTGTGATTCAAGTTCTTTTCTTAATAATTCGGTAATAAACTAAGAGGGTGAACTGAGTGATTATCATCAAATTGGGCTAACGAGAGTTAGGTAGTTTGATGATTAAGAATCAAATCAAACTGATAAATTAGTGTAACAAGAGATCAAGCATAAGTTTTCGGTAGGTTATTAGACAAATTCAGAACTGATTTAGGTTTTAGGTTAATTGGAAATCGAGAGATTACAATTCCATAATTTAAATTAAGGTTAAAGATTATAACTTGAGAGAGAGTAATCTACCCTAGGACTATCTCGACTTGGTAATTTGATAATTTCATAATAAATTAGATTTTCATTAAAGTCATATTAAAACCACCTTTCTCTCAATTAGTAGTTCCTAGGTTGACTCTTGGTTGAGTTGTCCAAAATTATTGTCTTGTCTATAATTTCTGAATTTAATTCTTACAATTGATTTCTTGATTGATTAATTTTTTGATTTATTGTGAATTTGAGTCAAGTCTTAGATGTTAGGAGTAAATTACCCCTCCTTATGGGATTGATACTTTAGGTACTACGCGAACGACTCCTACGCTTGCAAAAATGTCAAGGTTATAAATACTTAAACTTAGCATACATAAAACACTTCGATCAATGGCTGGAGGAGCTGTATCGTGGAAAAGTGTTCAACAGACACTTACAGCATCCTCTACCAAAGAGGCAGAGTATATGGCGTACTATGAGGTAGCTTGTCAAGCAATATGACTACGAAATTTTATTTCAGCATTGGGTATTATAGACTCTATTTTGAGTCCGCTAAAATTGTATTGTGATAACTCCGTAGCTGTAGCTTTCTCTAAGAACACTGGAAGTACTTTTTGCTCAAAGCATATTGATATAAAGTATTATTTTATTAAAGAGAAAGTCATTGAATCTCTCATTACTATTAAGTATATGCCTACAGCTAGCATGTTAACTGATCCATTTATAAAAGGCTTACCTATATACGTGTTTACAGAACACGTCTCCCATATGGGATTATTAGGAGCCTAGCTTGATAAGATTAGTGGGAGTTTGCTATTTTGTATTAAACATTTTAGTACTTTGTACGAATTGCTTGCGACTTATATATATGAAACATTCATAATGATGTTTACAGTCACTTCATGTTAATATTGACATATATATGTTGATGTATATATATAGTTTGATGAAATGATAGATACAAAAGGAGACAAATGCAAAGCCTCAGTTGTTGTACTATATGTATGTTGTTTTAATGGTTATTGTGGTATTTGAACATCTCCAGGGACAAATCATATGTGGTATATATATATCCTGTCGATATAATATTGCATATGATTTATTTGACTACTTTTGGATGATGGAAATTTGTATGGTGGTTTGATTATATTGTCAAAGTAGGAGAATGTTTGAAATATGTGAACCAATATAATCACAACATTAATTCCATATGCATGACCATTAATCGAATTCTCTAATGTATGTTTAATAACAATAATGGGATGGTTAATAATTTACTAATTGCATTTGAGGCACATGGTCGTACCCTAATAACTATATGCTGACCCATTAAACTATAGTTCATAACATCCTTGAAATGACACAACTATCCTTTTCTAACCCTTAAGGTAGAACATATTACAAGATATAACATATGGTGAGATTGTCTGCATATAGTGTGTGGGTGTGAAAACAGAAAATTGAGTTTTCTACCATAAGCTTCCTCTCTTGCACAAGATTTGTTGATATTGATAGGTTGTGGTGTCCAAAATGGAGAGAATGCATCAAAACTCCATTCTAAACATTAAAGGTATGTCAATCTTATTGTGTATTTAAAGCTCTAAATAAAATGTAGATCTTGGCCTTGTGATTGTTGATGATTGCATTTGTATGTAACATTTCCTATATATATATAGGAAATGTTACATGCAAATGCAATCATCAACAATCACACACACACATATATATATATACAAAGTATCCTATGACATCATAACTTTTTTTATCTCTCTCTCTTTCTCTCTAAGTTAATTTTCCAAATTTCCCAAAATCAACCCTTAGAACTTGTAGACCCTTTTTATGATCTTGGGACCAAGAAAATGAGACGCTCCAGTTGCCTTAGTGATCTTTGAAATTTGTGTTATATACACACATATGACACATCATATATGTAAATAAACAAGCTTTACAGTTATTAACTTTATTATAAGCCTCGTGTAGTAAAAGTAAATGCAAGATCCATACCTGAAAGTGTAATGAACCACTTCTGTAACACTCACACACCCCTTGGGAGGATTTGCAACTGCCATACAAAACAGTACTGAAATAATCCAAAATACACTAAAGCATCTCCAGAAACCGAAGCAAACATACATTACATATCATTAGATGTTGTTGTCAACAAAACATATCAAACATATTGTACTATTCCAAATACATGCCATAACTTCCAAATACATCATGTATTATGGTTATTAAAAACCATTAAACAAAAAATAAAGTACATGTCCCATTACATTAAAAGTCAACTTAAACTTAAATACAAATAATCATCTTCTAAAACAAAACACATCCTTCTTTGGCCACTACGATTGTCTGAGCCTTAGATCTTCTTATCAGAACCCACACGACGACAAAACGATCATACAAAGCATATAGCTTAGTGGGGAATAACTAAATAAGATATAATCTGGTGACTGTTTCTAACAGTCGTCTAGCATTCACATGCACTGATTCACGTCAAATCACATATAACCTTTAATTGTTCAAATTAAAGAACAATTCAACATTATTTGCATCAGAATAAAATATAACATATCAAAATAAGATGTACTTGCTTCAGAAAAAAACTTACAATTATTTGAACAGAATACCATAATATCAAAACAGAACTTTAAAGTATTAGAAAAGAACTTGATTGTGTCAGAATAGAACTTGATTATATCAAAACAAAATTTAGTTGTATCAAAACTAAACTTAGTTTATATCAGAATTTAACATATATTAGAACATATAACAAGTTATCCTGCTAATCCTTTTTACAGAAGTGGGTAATAGGACCAGAACAGAAGATACCATGATTGGTATCTAAAACAGAAGAGACTTATGTCTCTAAATCAGGGAACATTGTAGGGTTAATAATTAGGGGACACCGTAGTGTCAATAATCAGGGGACACCGAAGTGTCAACAATCAGGGGAGACCTTAGTATTAATAATCAGGGGACACCTTAGTGTCAAGTTACATGAGTAGTTGCAGACTCTTCTAGGTATGCCTATTTACCCATGACTAGGACTTGGCAGTTTTAAAAACAAAACATTTCGAATTTCAAAATCACATGTAAGTGATGTAGTGCATAACATATGTTTTTATTCCATTTTTCTAAAATTGAAAATATTCATTCACATTTGATCAAACTTAACACACCTTATAAACATAAACATTTGCAGTAATGTACCAGTAAATACATTATGTATTTACACATTACATATAATTACACAAATTCCCGGTTCATAAACAATCATATTCAATTCACATCATATAAATCCTTTGAAACAAACTTGTAGTCATAACAACATATTCATCTTTGAACAAACCATACATTTCAACATTAGACATATTATTTGTTACCTACACATTCCTTAAGTAATTACCTCATTTAACAATCCATAACTAAATTAACTATTACTCAATTAGTCTAACATCATTTATATTCATTTTCAACCTCAAATAAGTCTAATTAATCCATTATTAAGTACCTTAACCTTATATAGTCCGACAATTGTCTAAAACCAACATTTTCTCCTTCTTAAGTACTTCCTACGACTGTGGGAATAAGATTTATAAATCCCACAATCGTGGGATAAGGTTCACTCACCCACAACCTCTAATTTGATTCTAAAACTTGACTTCTTCACTTCCATTTGACACACCTTCAACAAAGTCCATGTAACACCCCACTCCCGCCGAACCCGAACCCGATATCGATCGTGATACCCGAATCCGTGCCCCGCGAGGGTAGCGTGTCACATCACTTAACACATCACTTAACAAAAGTCGGTATAAAATTTTTTTTAAAACACTTTACACTTATCACTTGTGTGTGCCCACTTTTTGAAACACTTTGTCTATTTAAACTGAAAGCAGAACACATTACAACATACTGAAAATCACAGAAACTTTTATTAGCCACTTGGGCCCATTTTCAATATACACAGTACAATTTTTCCAGTACAAATCTCTCAAAAATTAACTGTAATAATTAATTACAAATCAGTACAATAATTTGCGAAAAATACAATCAAATAAATAAACACAATGCAGACGCGAACTGATCCCAACCTCTTCTTTCCTCTCTCCTATGCAGTAGACATACTCCCGTCTCCTAAC
>JANIIA010000008.1:8998914-9014145 GCA_027478495.1 Erythroxylum alaternifolium | reverse complement strand
AAAGCAATTGACTTTTGTGACTTACCTCTTCCTCCTCTTGATTTGAGAATGATCTCATAGTTTATGAGTGATCCCACTAAGGCATTGAATTCTAATTTGTTGAGGCCTTTAGATTCCATAATGGCTGTCACTTGTGAGTCCCATTCTTTTGGCAATAAACGAAGAATCTTTTTCACCTTCTCGCTATCCGTCATGTGCTTTCCAAGGTTGCCTAATCTATTGATAATTTATGCAAAACGATCAAGCATAGTCGGAATAGACTCACCTTTCTTTGTGACAAACATTTCATAGTCATGGAGAAGCATGTTGATCTTTGTTTCTCGAACTTGGTTGATTCCTTTATAAGTAATGTGTAGTCTTTCCCACATTTCTTGAGCGCTTGTGCATGAGTTCACTTGATTTCTCTCCTCAACGGTGAGAGCACAATATATCAACTTCATGGCTTTTGCATTGATGAAGGCTCTCTTCTAATCATTTCCATCATATTCCAACTCTGTCTTTAACTCGCCATTTTCATTCAAAGGAACGTGTGGACCAAAGATTATGATCTTCCAATACTCCACTCCCTCACTCATAATGTGATACTTCATAGGATTTTTCCAAGAAGAGTAGTTAGTACCATTAGAAAGAGGAGGGCGATTATTTGTGTTGCCTTCTTCCGCTATGTTGTTGTGTGTTAAGTTTAGCGCCATCCTTGAATTTTTATATGTAGCCTGCTCCGATACCAATTGAAAACGATCTAAAAGGGGGGTTGAATAGATCTTTTAATTTTTTCTTACTCTTTTCGCAAAGTACTACAAAACAGAAAATTAAAACACATAAGGCAAAACAAAAACAAATCAAAATATAAAAGAGTAGAGAAGAAAGGCAAACACAATATGTATAGAGGTTGTGCAAAAACCTACGTCCTCTACCTAAGCTCCCACTTAGGATTTTGTGAAGCTCTTTAATGCACACTTTTTAGTTTAGTGTGAACTCTTCCAATCAGCTTGACTTCCAGCTTAAGCTACACCTTACAAATGATTTGTTTTCTCGGCACAAATCTTACCTCCCAAGTGATGCTTCTCTAATCACTTAACTCATGATAATCACAAGAATGGTGATGAAGTGATAAAGCTAAGAATAGCTGATAAGAATGAGAGTATGCTATGTAAGCAATATGAGAACAATGAGAGAATAATTTTTGCACTATAGAACGTATTCTTCCTTTTTAAGCTTGTGAGTTCATTTCTCTGAAGTGAAGACCTCTATTTACATACTTCAAGACGTTCCTGGACGCTCTTAGCCATTGTAGAAAGATTTGTTCTCATTTGAATTCATTTAACAAATTCAAAGTCTGTTCAGCTGTAACTGATAGTCGACTAGTCGGTATGTAATAGTTGACTAATACATCATAGTCAACTTGTCTTCCAAGTGATAGTCGACTAGCACAACCTTTTTATATGAATCTTTAACTTCGTACTTTAAATAGTTAACTTATAAAATGATAGTCGACTTGTCAAGTTCTCCGACTAACAGATCTGATTGATTCTCCAATCTTTGACTGTTGAGATACATACTTAAAATCCTCATGCAAGATCTTCACATGAAATCCACGTTTTTATTTCTGATCCTCATTAGGTGACTAGTGCAATTTTGATCCTCATCAGTCGACTAGTGTAATTTTTCAAAATATGTGCTTTTCATCTCTGACTAGTGTAATTCTTCATCAGCATGATAACTGACTTATGCAAGCTTCAATCAACTAGTGTTCCATTTTTATTAACTTCTTTTTAATCCAATTAACCTGAAATAATTTCTTAACCATTTCTTAAGTTTTATTATTATCAAAACATAGAAGGATTAAATTTGTCAACCTCTATTGGTCCAACAGAAATATCCAAAGGTTACCACTTTCAGAAGTTTATATAAAGCTATTAAATGAAGATAAACTTCTTTAAAGCATTTGACAATGTAAGCTAGAAGTTCATCCTTAATATCTTATAAGCTTTTGGATTCCCTTTAGTGTTTAACAATTAGATTTATCAATGCCTATCTACTGTCTCTTTCTACATATTGATTAATGGTGAAGCCACTCCTATGTTCAAAGGCACCAAAGGGATCAAACAAGGTGATCTTTTATCACCTTATATTTTTTTCTCTTGTCATTGAAATGCTAACCAAGTTAATCTTTTTCAGCATTTCACAATGGAACCCTTCAAATATCAATATAAGTGTAAGAACTTGAAGCTCTTAAATTTATGCTTTGCCAATGATTTAATGCTAATGTTTGATGAGGAAAAAGATTTTATCTAAGCTCTCATTAAATATCACCAATAATTTACTGAACTTAATGGACTCTTAATCAATATAAGCAAAAGCCAAATTTATGTTTCTTTCACCTTTAGCTCCTTAGAACAAGAACTTGTACTATTATTTGGTTTTCATCTAAGCAAAGCTCTCTTTAAGCACCTATGTATACCTATTTCAACCTCTAGCCTCACTTATGTTGATTAAGTGCCCCTATTTGATGTAATCTTGAAAAAAAATTAGCAGTTGGAAAAGCAATAGTTTCTATTATGATGGGAGATGATTTCTTCTATGCTTATTAACATGTTTCTTTAGTAGAGTTCCCACATTTTCTTGGCCAATCAAGTACTGAAAGAATCCTTAATAATTTTCTCTATAGTAGATCTACTTTTTAAAAAGGTGCTTCCAAAATCAGACGGAAATATGTTTGCCTTCCCAAAGTTGAAGGAGGCTAAGAATAAAGTGCATTCAAACTACAAATAAAGCACTCATCACTTAGAGTGTTTGACATTTATTCAATGACAAGGAGACCTTGTGGGTTAAGTGGATGTATGGGGAATACCTAAAAGATAGTAGTTTATGATCTATAAAGCCTAAGCCTAACATTTCTTTGACCATTAAAAAGTTATTTATTTTTAGGGAAATTATGTTTAAGCAAATGTAATATTTGATAAGAAATGGGGAATCTACTAGTTTCCAGTGTAATATTTTATAAGAAATGGGGATTCACGCCACCTGCCCTGAACAAACAAGAACATACAGATGCACACTCCTCCGTGTGAAATATTCATCTTCATTGGAGCTTACTGGTGTTACCTTCAATTTCAACCAAGTTCCTGGGACATAAATATCAATTAGGCTTTAGGAGTTAGCGACAATAACCTTAATGACTTCTCAATCTTCAATTTATATTCCAGCCATGGAATATATGTGTCATAGAGAGAGTAAATTGTTGCCAAGAATCTCCACCTCAACTCTTGTGATGGATACAAAGATAGACTGAAACTTCTTTAACAATAACCGCGGTGGATGTGAACTTGTTATGGACCGAGAACTGAAGTGGAATGTAAGTTGAGATGCTCACCCTTAGTCATTTGATCTGACTTATCTCCTGTCTCCTATCTCCGGAAGGAGCTAAGTAACCGTGTTCCTTTTTGCTAGTCAGCTGATTGTATTGTGGTCTAGAAGATAATGTCGTGTCTCCTAGATGCTTGGTCCTCTGTTCCAACATCAAATATTGTATTTAAAGGATTAAGTCATAATTTGATAGTTTTCACGTATAATATTGGCTAAACTTAGAAACCATCTCGAACTGGAATTATAGGGAATGGAGATTTCTCTCATTTAAACCATGAAAACCTTATTACGATCCTCCTCGCTGATATATTTCTTCTTCCCCATCTCATATTCTTTTAAACATGAAAAGTCCAGACTTTGTCCGTGCACTGGCGAACCTTTACGCAGTCCAACTTCATTTGTGTTCCGCACGAAACCCCAGTTCTTACACCTTGGCACGTTCTGTACATGCCCACATGATAGCTTCTGGGTTCAAGCCACGTGCGCATGTATTCAATCGTTTGGTGGACCTTTACTGCAAATCGTTCAACCTTGTCTATGCCCAGTACCTGTTCGATGAATGCCCTGACCCAGATGTTATTGCGAGAACGACAATGATTGCTGCTTATTCTGCAGCGGGGAAACTGAAGCTTGCGGGAGAGATATTTGGTGGGACTGCGTTTCGTATGAGAGATACTGTTTTTTATAATGCAATGATCACTGCCTATTCGCATAATGACGATGGTCATGCTGCATTTCAACTGTTCTGTGATATGAGAAGGGATGGCTTTAGGGCTAATGATTATTCGTTTTCTAGTGTTCTTAGTGCTTTGGCGCTTGTCATAGAAAATGTAAAACAGTGCCAACAATTGCACTGTGCAGTGGTGAAGTCGGGAGCAGGACTTACTTCTACAGTGTTAAATGCATTGTTGTCTGTTTACATAAAATGTGCAACCTCACTGCAATTGTCGTCGTCATTGATGGTTGCGGCTAGGAAGTTGTTTGAGGAGATGCCTGAGAGAGATGAGCCATCGTGGACAACAATGATTACTGGCTATGTGAAGAATGATGATCTACTTACAGCGAAAGAGTTACTGGATGGGATGAATGAAAAATTCGGGGGTGCGTGGAATGCGATGATGTCTGGTTACATTCATCATGGGCTATATCATGAAGCACTGGACGTATTTAGAAAGATGCTTTCATCTGAAATTCAATTGGATGAGTACGCTTACACTAACGTGATTAGTGCTTGTGCAAATGCTGGTTTCTTCAACATTGGAAAGCAGGTTCACGCATATATTCTAAAAAATGTGGTTACGCCTACACCAGCATTTTCATTACCTGTTAATAATGCCTTGATCACATTGTACTGGAGATGTGGTAAAATTGAACAAGCTCGAGAGATATTTAATAGGATGACTGTGCAAGACCTTGTCTCATGGAATGCAATTCTATCAGGTTATGTAAATGTTGGGCGTATTGATGAAGCCAAATACTTTTTTGAGGTCATGCCAAAGAAGAACCTTTTGACATGGACCGTGATGATATCAGGATTAGCACATAGTGGTTGCGGAGAAGAGGGTTTAAAGTTGTTCAACCAGATGAAGTTACTTGGTGTTAAACCATGTGATTATGCATTTGCAGGAGCAATTACTTCATGTTCTGTGCTTGGATCATTCGAGCAAGGTCGTCAGCTTCATGCCCAACTTGTCAGATTTGGTTTTGAATCAAGTCTTTCAGCGGGAAATGCACTGATAACTATGTATGCAAGATGTGGCGTTGTTGATGATGCGCATAGCCTTTTCCTTAAAATGCCTTGTGTGGATTCCGTATCATGGAATGCTATGATTGCAGCACTTGGGCAACATGGACATGGTGCTCAAGCAATTGAATTTTTTCAACAGATGTTGAAGGCTGGCATATTGCCTGATCGTATTACATTTCTCACTGTTCTCTCTGCTTGTAGCCATGCAGGTTTGGTAAACGAAGGGCGTCGATATTTTGATATAATGTACAAATGTTATAATATAAACCCTGGTGAAGATCATTATGCTCGTTTGATTGATTTGTTATGTCGAGCTGGAAAATTCTCTGAGGCAAAGGAAGTGATGAAATTAATGCCTTTTGAGCCTGGAGTACAAATATGGGAGGCTCTCCTTGCCGGCTGTCGCATTCATGGGAATATCGATTTGGGAATTGAAGCTGCAGACCGACTCCTGCAATTGACACCTCAACATGATGGAACTCATGTATTGTTGTCAAACATGTACGCTGTAGTGGGTCAATGGGAAGATGTGGCCAAAGTGCGCAAGTTAATGAGGGATAGGGGGATTAAGAAGGAGCCTGGTTGTAGTTGGATTGAGGTTGATAGTAAGGTCCATGTCTTCCTGGTTGATGATGCTGTGCACCCTGAGGTCCAACTAGTTTATGACTATCTTCAGAATATGGTCCAGGAAATGAGAAAAATAGGGTATGTGCCTGATACAAAGTTTGTGTTGCATGATATGGAGTTTGACCAGAAGGAATCAGCCTTGTCTACTCACAGTGAGAAGCTTGCAGTTGCTTTTGGCCTAATGAAGCTTCCTCGACAAGCCACAGTCAGGGTTTTTAAGAACCTAAGGATATGTGGTGATTGCCATAATGCATTCAAGTATATGTCTAAACTTGTTGGCAGAGAGATTGTAGTGAGAGATGGAAAGAGGTTTCATCACTTTAGGGATGGAAAATGCTCTTGTGGCGATTACTGGTAGTCAGAGTTCTATAGATCAAGGGGAAGCTTGGAGTTTGAAGCAGAAATGTGCTTGGCCATTGTGAGGATGCCAACGTAACAGGTTTGTAACATAGGTCTGTTTTATAGTGTTATACATAATTTATATATTACGGGTTTTTTAACCAGTTTCTGTCACTTTTGTGTGCCATATTCTTCAATGATATCAAACAAAAGCGGTGTTATCATTTCAAACGATGGTTGCGTTAATCTCTATATACTGTTTTCTTGCTATTTCATTGAGGCATATGCTCATACAATAATTACTAAAGTTATTAGAGGCAGAGCTTAGATTTTGAAAGAGAAATGTATTTAGTAGTTTGGGGAATATTGAAGGAACAAGTTCCTACCAAAATTGCAGTTTCAGATTGTTGCATGATTTTCCTCTTGTGATAGTGCAATCGTAAGATTTTTGCTATTTCTGTGTATGTTGAAATCCTTAAACAAAAGCACAGGAAGTAATACTGTTTAAATTCATGGCTGTTGGATTCTGCATCTAATGTTTACTTGGCATTACTTAGCTACAGTGATTGCTGATAGTCACAGTTTCTCTTCACGAAGGAGAAGGATAAATGTAGCAGATAGCCTACTTCACATGCTGATTGATCAAGGGAAATTAATTTCAAAAGAACCATCGCGAAGGATCACGTAAGTTTCCTTTGATAAATATTTCTAAATTTCAAAAATATAACTCATATATTATTCCATTAGATCTTGCATCTCCCACAACTATTGATAGTTATCTTTGGACTAGTTTCATATCCTTTATTTTGAATATGCTTATATAAATCTTAAACCTTTTCAATTGTTGTTAATAGTATATGAGAAGTTTCCTTCCACCTTGCTAATACAGCAACAGTTCAAATTCATCTCACCATATGTCTAACTAGTCTATTATACTGTATTGCATCACATAAAACCAAACGATTCATAAAATATGGCAAATGGCGTTGAATTTTTCTCTCCTCTATATGTCTGCAGTTTATTGATGCTTCTGCAAGATGTAACAGGAACTTGTTATTCTAAACAAAACAAGATAAAAGAGCTTATGCTACGACAAGTTTTATAGATTTATTAAAAACTCTTGAACAATTTCTTTAAAATAAATTTATTAAGTCAGAAGTGTTATAGTCTTTAGATGGTACAAGAAACGAAGGTAGAAAGGAAGGTACTTTCTTATTCATAAATATATGTTCACTTTTTGCTCTGTTTCTAAACTAATGAACGGCCATGACATTCATTTAATGATTTTATAAAAAACACAATAATTGTAAAAGAGATTAAAGAGAGATAAAATCGATTTATAGTAGTTGAAATGAAATAGCTCTTGACTTATATTCAGTCTCCAAATTCTACTTGAGGATTCAATATCTTCTTCCTTTAATAGGTGAAGAGCAACCCTCTTCTTTGTCAAGAGGGAAGTAGTATAATTACATTCATCTTACTTTGCCATGAGTGAACAATAATCCTTTATAAATTTTATTCAAAGCTAGGACGAACTCTTTAAAAGTGTAATCGAGTAATTCAATTGTAATAATTATACAACTTAAAAGCTTCTTTTCTTGTTCACACCAATGAGTGAAGGCCTAATAGCATTATGTTATATACACATGAAGTCTCTAACCTCAGAAAGCTTTTAAAAATTCTCGAAGTATGCCCAACCCATTTTTTATATGGTTTATTTATACTCAAAATAAACAAAAACTAGTCATTACAATGATTAGAACAGTAGCGTTGGTCGAACATTCCACACATTAGTTAATAATTGTACTCAAACGATCAACAATTGAGGTTATTAACTTGTGATACATTTTTCAAAAGAAAATGGTCAACCATATTTACCACACCAGTTGATCAATTTATCCAAAACCTTAACATTGGTCATCCAAATCACCTTACCTGTCTACTAAACTTCCTAAAATAAATTTTTAAAGCCTATCAATTTCTTCAAAGATCAAAATGCAAAAATTTTTTTATGCTCTTGATTTAAAATCATTTCAAAAGTTTGTTTGAACGTTGATATGTTTTCTTTAATGGTAAAAAATTCCTCGTTATTATGATAGAATTTATACATTATTTAAGATATGAGAATGATTATACACTGTAGACAGACTAAAGTTCCATATTGAAGATCTTATCTATGTTTTGTGCAAAGTTGATAGGAAACATGACTCCCTATTCTTCTCCTGTGCATTTTCCTCAGCTCTGTGGAACCATCTACTAGCCATCCTTGGAATAAAACGCCCAAGTAGAGGTTGGAGGAATACACTAACTTGGGTAAAAAGTGCAAATTTCAAGAGTAATGGTGACAGGAAGATCTTCAGGTTACCATTTGGAATGATCACTTACCACATATGGAAAGAAAGAAATAATTTAATATTTGGAATCAAGGAAGTGGATGTTCAATCAAGTTAAAGGCAGGGTTATGCTAAGGCTAAGGCTAACGCTAACAATTCTAGCAAGGAACCTGACATTTGAAATGTAGACTCTGTTTGTAACTTAATTATCAATAGCTCAATATAGTGTTGTTCTGGTTGTAATTTTACTAGCTACCTTGCTTCTTTTGTTCTTCTATGTATAAAACTCTTTGGTTATAAATTTAATTTTAACATTTAAAAAATAATTATGCAATGATTGAATCCCTAATTCATTGAAATAATTATAATAAGGTTACAAGTAAGATTGTAATGATTTGCTCAAGTATTCATATGTTTGGTTCCTCCTTATTAGTGGTTCTTTATTTGAATTCCTTATAGTTCTCATTTTCTTTATTTTTTGATTTCTTAATTGATTCAGATGGATCCTTTTTCTCACTTAACCATTCAATTTAGCTTGATCTTTCATATATTAATTTACTTATATCTCCAAAGATAAAAACATTGGTAGCTAGGTTATGCTTTTTATCATTATTTTGTGAGCATTTTACTTGTGCTTGGATTATTTCTATTGGATTTGGTACTCAATATGGATTATTTTTTCTTTATGAGTTATTTTAGCTCTTCAATGAATAAGAAATGAATTCGGGCAAGTTAAGGCCAAGTTAGAGAAGTTTTAGGTGATTTAGTTGAACATTGCTTCAACTTGGTCTCATATTCAATAACACATCCTAAACAACTTTTTGACATGTGTTGATTGTGATCTGTATGTAAATTAGGGTTTTTAACAACTGTGAAAAATATATGATCAATATGGGCTTGTATTGGTTAAAATTTTGAGGTTTTCTTATAATAACAAGGAAAGAGACAGACAAGTAGGAGTGGCCTAATTGGTTTCAACTCCTCACTTAAGGCTCTTCTTTGTAGGAGGTCTTGAGTTCGAGTCACCATAGAGGGAGGGAAAGGGGAAAATTTTCCTGTTGATGATCCTCTAGCCTCCTGGGCATGCTCCTTAGTCGGATCAATTGTGGATGTTTCGCTTCTAACGGCAGTGTGGGAGATGAAATTACTAAGGAACTTGATGCTGAGCAGGGTGAGTGGTCAATCAACAGCTGACCAATCAGTATGTGACGACTCCTTATGTACAGAAGTGTACAGGCTACGTAAAAATTTGAGGGACTTTGGAGTTCTAGATTTACCTCATATAGGGCTCTTGGAGTGGGGTCTTAGGGGATTAGGATTAGTTCGGCAAAGCTGGGATACTTAATGTATATATAAAAAAAAGGAAAGAGACACGATAGACAATGAGATAGCCATCTACGAGGACAGAGCGAGATAAGAGACATTAAAGGATGAAAGGACAATTAGAGTAATCAAGAACAAATTAAGGAAGAAGTAATCGTGGAAAAAAGGAAAGAAGCCCCAACAAAATTCACTCAATGAGCGTCAATATTTTCAGATCCAAGCGAATACTATTATTTATCTTGTTTTCTTATTATTATTATTTATCATCTTCATTTTTTATGAATAACATTAGTATAGATCTAGGTGAGATGAATTATAAACTTACTATTTAGTTTGATTTCTTTGATATAATGATTAATTCAAGTTTTTTTGAGAATTATTCATGAGTATATATTATGTTAAACTTCAGTAGCAAATAGAAGATTCAATTTTGGATTTCATATATAAGGATTGAGAATTCATATCTATATAATAGGTTAAGACATGAAAAGTGATGGTTATATGGAATCCTAGAGATCGAATTGCATAAATCTCCTCGGTTAGAATCAAATATATTAAAGGAATTCATATAATGAATTAATGTATCCATAAGGGTTTTGATTAGAAAGAAAATTTAATTAATTAAGGATATAGTTTATATTTCTTTGGAAAAAATATGGTTTTGACTTCAAAATTCCTACTATTAAAAAAATATATGATTAATCATTTAATCAAGATAAATTCAAACATAAGAAAGGCTTTAGGGGCATTCTGCATCTAAATCTTCCCTGTCCATTAGATGTTTTATTCTTGTCTATAACTTTGATTGGTTATTTCTTATTTTAGTTTAGTTAATTATTTTCTTTAAAATCAATCAATCTTTTTATTAAGTTAGATAATAGAAAAATAATTAGTACTAGTAGTTATACTCCTTGTGGGATAGAAACGAACTCACTAAACTATACTATAAGAACGATATATGTGCTTGCCCTACTGATTTTCTTTTAGTATTGTTTTGTACTTTGAATATATCATATTAAATTTTTGGTATCATTACCACGGACAAGAATATTATAAAAGCTTTATTTTTTAATCTAATTCTTTTTCCTTTCTTTTACATTATCTATTTTATTAACATATTCATTTTTTATTTCTTTTCATTTTTATTTAATTATTTGTAGAATTTTCAACGTTGATATTTGTTTGTGGCTAAATTTTAGGTTTGGTTCTTTAATGTATGATCAAGAGTATTCTTATAGTACTACTTGAGCCAAATCTAGAAATATAATAAAATGTAGTTTAAAATTTGAGAAAAAACCTAAAAGTTCAAACGTAGCTGACCAATAAAATCGCAGGATAGGGAGGAAATCAAACTTTCAAGGTCTATCCTAGATCATTGCTCACTAGGAAAAAGTCTAGCATGTTTAGATTAAGAATAAAGGCCAATAATTTTAAGATCAAAACTAATATGATTCAAATGGTGCAACAACTCATATAGTTTGTTATATTATCTATTAAGGATCCAAATGTGCACATTACAATTTTTTTGGATGCAACATTATTAAGATTAATGGAGCGTTAGAGGATGTGATTTGGTAAAGGCTGTTCCATTTTACATTAAGGAAAAAAGATAAATTATGGTTGAAGTCTCTACCTCTTAGATATATTACCACTTAAAATGGGTTAGCTAAGAAGCTTTAGCCAATTATTTTTCTCTAGCACAAACAATAATGTCATCTTCTCTTTCCATCAATTAGAGGATAAGAAATTTTATGTCATATAGGAGAGATGGAGGGAGTTATCAAGAATGTGCCCACACCATAGAATCAACTTAGGACTATAGATGTAAACATTCTAAATGGGTCAAATTACCTTACTAAGCATTTGATCAAGACATCTTCAATTAGGACTATAAGCTTTAAAAATCTTTAGGAACTATAAGAGATTATTAAGAAACATTGATATAAATATGTACAAGTAGGGGCTCTAAGCTTGAAGCAAAAATCAGGTTACAGTTGTAGTGTTGATGTTGTGATAATGTTATAGGTGAAATTGGAAGCCTTGATCAAGAATATTAATATTAAGTGATTGGAAACTCAATTAGTTTCAGAAATAAGTTATGAAATTTATAGCAGGGGACACCATAGTCACAAATGTTAGGCACCTTATAATATAGGATAGTTAGATGAATACGTTGGTTTTGGAGGGCATAGATCTAAAAAAACTTCCATATTAACATTTACAATTTATAGTGGAGAAACCACCCTCATTCTCGTAGAACAATCAACATACACCTAGATTTCAGTAACAATAGTAGCAAGAAAGGAAGTCGAGTCTTAAAAAGCTAACAAAAAATCTATTACTAGATATAGGGCTCACTTCTAGAGTACTAACAAGGTCTCTTCAAAATTACCAACAACTTGAAAGTTTAGATTTGACAGTTTGTTAAACGTATCTTTAAAAGGCAATAAGGTCTTTTTTTAGTAACATCAAGCCAAACCGGAGGGAACATGTGAATGAAATAACTTTAAGGATTGGAAAGGAGCTATAAGTTGAATAGACAAAGATTAAAAAGGAAGAAAAGGATGTTATATAAGGGGAAAAAAAGGAAGAGAAGGAGGAGAAAGAGAAGGAGGAGAAATTGAAGAAGGAAGTGATCAAAGAGTATAAACTAAAGATTCCATATCTGAGTAGCCTTGAGATAGATAAAAAATCAAGATAAATTTGGTAATTTTTAAAAACTTTTTAAGTACTTACATATTGACATATCTTTTGTTTATCTCTTTCGTAAATGTTGAAATACACTAAATACTTGAAGGATCTCATTTCTATCAAAAAGAGACTTAATGAGTTATTAGTAGTTAATTTAAATGATGAGTGCTCTATCATCTTAACAGATAGTCTATCCCAAAAGATTAGATTCCCAGGGAGTTTCACTATAGTTTGTCATATTGGTACCTTAACTATTAAAAGGTAATTAGCAAACTTATGAGCTATAATTAATTTAATGCCATATAATATGTTTAAGAAGTTACGATTGGGTGAACATAAATAAACTATGATGAGCATTCAATTTGTAGGTAGATTAATTAAATATTTTAGCGGCCTATATAAGATATTTTGGTTAAGGTTAAGTAGATCATCTTTCTTATAGATTTTATAGTTTTGTATATAAAGGATGATGTCGAGGTTTTCTTAATTTAGGACGATCTTTTCTAACCTATTACTAAGGATTAATAGATGTGTATGATGGAACGCTAATCCTAGAGGTAAGAAATAAGAAAGTAGATTTTGAAATATCCAAATCCATAAAAAATTTCCTTGACAAAAATGGTACTTATTTCTAAATAGACGTGGTTGATACTGATACTTCTCCTACTATATGGGAAATAATCACTTAAGAGCTGCTAGAAGCTTGTATCATATAAGCAGAAAAAGGGAAGATAAGTAACTTTATTTTAATAAATCATATGATATAACTAGAAGTAAATGAGTCATTAATTAGGAAAAATAGTATAATCAAGCCTTTAATTAAGGATCTTGGATAAGCGAAGGGTATAAGGAGTCTAATTAAAGGACTATTAGAAGAAAACCTAATATTTTGATTTTTCATTTTAATTTGATAGCTTTATGATCTTTAGCAATAGTTTTAGTTTGTTTTTATAGTCTTAAAATCATGGATTTAAGTTTATTTTTATATTTTCCACTATTAGATCATGATTATTCTTCTTAAGGATGAGACTTGATGGAGTTCTATAGGTTACATATGACATGTTACCTAAATTACAAATCACCCTTATGCACCAAAATAGAGATTATATTGCACCAGCCAAGGACAAATATTTATAGGATTAGACAAGACTGACGATTCACTTATTATTAAAGGCATAACATTTATCCTTACCTCCTTTCCATTGCGTTCTATCTTTTTCATTATTCTTGCATGATTTGTACATTGAGGATAATGTATAACTTAATTGTTAAGGAGGGAATTAATTGCTTTTAGAAAATAAATGGGATTTTATTAGTAAAAACTAAGCTTATACAAAATATACAACATTACAATGGCACAATTTAACTACTCCAATAAAAATTAGGTAAGTGAGTTATAAGACTACATAACTTATGAGGAGATCCTATCTAGAGGTTCACTATAATTTCCATACTTTCCTTATCCTATAGCTAGATTTTAAGTTAATCTTATAAGCTAAAAGAATTTCCTTTATCTAATTGGTAGTTTTATAAGCTAAAGAGTGCCTTTCCATCTCTACATCTTAGCAAATTCTAGAATTTGTCTTCCTTAATATAGAATAAATGGAGTAGATGAAGGCAGTTTTCAAAATAACACCATCCTACTTTAGTTCTCTAACTATTTTGATAGCCCATTCCATTATGTTTAGCCATTCTGTTGAATGGAAATACATTTGCATCATGTGTTGTATTCTGGTCCAAATGATCTATGAAAGGTGCATTGAAAAAATAGGTGATTGATTGTTGTAGATTGCTCTTTACATAATAAGCAAGTAAGATCAAAACTACTAAACAAATTTTCCTTTGTCCGAGCATATGGTTCACCACTAACAAGTTGATCATAAAAGCTTTAGGGATAAGAATTTTGCTCGAAATGAGATCAAACCAAGGGATTTTAACTTAGTGATTTCTAAAGAGAAAAAAAAGAAAAAGAGTTTTTGAATTATTATTATTATTATCAATTTTGTTATAATTAGCTTAATAGGAAAAATTATAAGAATTTTTTTGGAATGCTGATCAAGTTAACCCACTATAAGTTTAGTTTTTATTATGATATTGTTTGTTTAGGAGAAAAATTTTGACATTTGATGATTGACTTAATTTTAATTTTCTTTATTAGTTTTGAGAATTAATATCTAATTTGTACTATGATAGTTTTTATATGATTTGTAAATACAATTAAATTATAAATAAATTTTAAAAACATTTTCATTACCTAAAAAATAAAATTTTGTTTGGATAAATGAGTTTTATATAAATTCATTCTTCTTGTTTCAAATCAAATAAAAGGGTTAAAGTCAAAGAATAGTTCTAGTAACTATTTGAAACGATGACCTAATTGAGTAACCAAAAATATTCATGATAATATGTTTACTCTTACTTCAAAAGGTTATGTGACTTTTAAAATAAGTTTACAAGTGATCTTGTCTTAATTGAAAGTTGGTGTTTTGCTTTTCATTCAATAAAGGTTATGAAAATATTTTAAATTTAAAGCATCTTTTTCATATATGTTCACTTTATACATTAGGTTGAATTTTAAGGATTGACTTGAAGTTTAAATGATTGTGGAGTGAATTGAATTGATTTATAACTAGATGTAAGTAGTTAAATGCCTAACAATTGGTTGAACTTTGAAATTGGAAGAATGATGAACTCAACCCAAACATGGATGCATGTCCATCTTGTGTTCCACCCTAGCTTGATTTAGTAGTTTTATTATTATTATTATTATTATTATTATTATTATTATTATTATTATTATTAGTA
>JANIIA010000008.1:8973615-8998814 GCA_027478495.1 Erythroxylum alaternifolium | reverse complement strand
GTCATTTTTGTTTGGTTCGATGTCATTTTCCTTATTTTATGGTTGCCTTGTCACATTAAGGACAATGTGTTCTTTAAGTGTGGGGAGGTGACACTTACGTTGTCAATTGCATTATGTTAAATATGATGCATAGTTAGGCATATCATGTTGTTTTGTATAAGCGATGGAAACGCACTTGAATCATTTTGATGGGTATTGCCATAAGATTCTGTCATGCTAGTTGGAATGATATTGAATGCATGCTTGAACTTAGATTAGGCTACTTGAGTAAAAAGTGAACCATGTTGAGTGATGAAAAGTAGTTGGTTAAATAAGCTTACTCACAATTTGACATTTGAGCAATAAGGTAGTGTAGATGCATAATGAATTTTCATTTGAACCAATGAGAGGATTGAGCCTATATGACTCTATCTATAGTTATTCTATTTCTTTGTTGTGTGATGCTTCCTTAGGATATTGCCTTCAAAACTTGCTTTGAATCGGTTTGAGTATATTAGATGCATGCTTAATAGAGATGATTAAGGCCCCTTTTGTGTTAACTCTTGGCTTAAATGAGCTACTCTTGTACTATCCCTTGCTACCCTTGTTGAGCCTTAACCTTTTATTTCTTGAAAATACCAACAAATTTTAAAACCTAAAACCCCATTAACCTACCCATTCACAAGCTTAGTAGAGTATTAAGTAATGCATTAGTTGAGATTATTGTGAAATATTTTACCGAGATGAGTTGAAGGTACTTCTGCCTATGGATCACGTTGTATATAGTTGCTATTTTATTCGTAGTTTCTTCCATGTATTAAGAAAAAGAAAGAAAAAAGAAAAAAAGAAGAACAATTGAGTAAAAAAAATAAAAACAATTGAGTAACATTAATAAGTGTAGAAATAGTAGCTTAGTTACATTTATGTATCTCAGAGTTATGTTTTGTTATCCCTTTTACCCGCTTTTTAATTTACGAAGGCTTATGTTAAACTCTTTTCTCTCTTTACCCACCTTAACCCTTACCACATTACAACCCTAAATAAGTCCTTTTGATCTATTTATGCATGCAATTATTGTAGAGGATAATTGGCGTATTAGCAAGCCTATGGTAGTGTAGTTTCCTATAGGAAGTTTGAGCGACACACTAACCATCAAACACTTGAGAGAAATGAGTGAAACTGTGAGGAAGATTCATTTTGCAACTATAATTATCTTTGAGTGATGGTTCCATTTGTTGAGTTTGCTTATGTACACTAATGAAAAGATAATCTTTGATCTTTGTGAAAATGAAGTGATATAATTGATTGGTTGTATTTATTTTGCTTGAGGACAAGCAAGATTTAAGTGTGGGGAAGTTAATAGTTATGCATTAGTCTATGATTTTCTAAGTATTTGGCATGTGTTTCTTACATAATAGTTTATTATTATTGTCCTTTAGGATTCATTTTGTATGTTTTCGTTTACTTTATTTTCATTGTTTTTCTTTTATGTTTAATGTTAATTTAGGGTAAGAATTGATCATTTTTTATCTAGGAATGAAGATTGAGCAACTTGGAGATTGAGCTGGAGACCAAAGAGGAGAAGAAAAGAAGAAGGATTCAGTTGCAAGTTCCCACGATCATAAGAATCATGCCAATTTCTACGATCGTGGGACGTTTAATCCAAGACCTTCTGAGGGGTTCAATTAAATTTTAGGTTTTTGGGGCTATATAAGATATAAAACTCCTATGGAAGAAGGAGGACGTGATACCTCTGTAGAGAAGAGCCTCCTTGAGTGAAAAATATAGATTTTGAATCTTGAGGAAGGTGAAGATTCAAGGATTATCAACAACAATTGGGAAAATAGCACATCAATACCAAAATTTCTAGATTTTGGTAAAGAAGAGAAGGAATTTTCTTTATTCAATTTTCTGTCAATTTTATCTTTTCTAATCTTTGTAAGATGAAATATTTGAATGTTGGTGATGCTATAGAGACCATGGGTGGCTGATTTAGTTTTAGAGATTACTTTTGAACTATTTTGTTAAACTCTTATTTTATTGAATTGAATGAAATTTGTTTTTGATGATTGTTGAATATATTCATATACCTTACAATAAATTGAGAGATTGAGTAGGGTTATTTGTGTAGGATTATACAACGAGAGTTGACAACCTATATACTTATATTCGTCACATTAATTAATTAGTTAGAAAAGAGATCTCGACTAATTCAATTGATCACCCATAGGATAACTTAATAATTAGTTAAATTGGTGGAGTGATTGGATAGGTTGAGAGATTGCTTAATCAACTTCATTTAATTTGATTAGGGACAATTAATTACACCTTGAGAGATGGTAGTTAATATAATTGGACATCTTAGGTGAGACACAATTCAATTAATACAATAAAAGGGAGACAAGATAGGGAGAAAGCGATCTCTAGTCATTAAATTATTGAAGTCCAATTTTTTGCATTTTGGTATTGTTTATTGTTCATTATTAGTCATTTAATTTTTCAGTTATTCTCATTAAACATTTTGTTTCTTAAACAAAGTGTAATTTGAATTAAGTTGTGTCTAGGCATCAATTCCTGTATGATCGATATCTACTTTTTAACTACAATTCACAACCCGTATACTTGCAGTTTTTGAGATTGTTTTGTAAAATCAATCAATACATACATCATCAACCTGAAGAATATAGTCAAACTATTATAGAATGAAAAAAAAAGAGAGAGAATATGTGTGTGAATATATGGTGGGTTCAATGATATACAGGTGCAAATATTCCATAGTACCAAACGTGGTCGGAACAAGTACTACAATTTTGCATGCATGAGCATGCTATTTTGGGAAAAAGTCATCACCAACGTAATTTGGACAACTACCCTTCAATAACGGCATCGTCTCTAGCCTTAAACTAGGAGAGAGAAGCTAAATTTGCGTAGAACAAAAGGGCTCAATATAGAAAGTAAAAAAGACAAGACACAGAGGATGTTTATGTTGTCTTGATAACCAGGCTACAAGGACAAACTGATCTGTTTCTGTCATCCAGAGGGGAAGGAACTACAGGAGGGTGTCAACTTCTGTTTTCTCTGTGCATCCCTTGGGATCTTAAAGCATATATACGTATTTGTATATGTATATATGTTAAGAAGATAATACCAAGGGCTTGCCATTTCTATCATTGCAGTTTCTGGGTTGCTGTTACTTTCTACTTTCTGTGGAAGATTGCCGAGGGAAAACAGCAAGAACTACACATTGCATAAGATTAGATCATGGGAAAGCAGAATGGAGGAAAAAAAGAAGATAGAGTGTTAGTGGCCATAGACAAAGATAAGGGAAGCCAATATGCTCTTAAATGGGCTGTTGATCATCTTCTCACCAGAGGCCAGACAGTGACACTTTTGCATATCAAGCAGAAGTCGTCATCGACCCTTGCTTCAAGTATGATCCCCTTTTCCTTTTCGAGCCTTATTCATCTTGTTATTTGTAGTAGGAAATTGGAATTGTTCTTTAATCTAGAGATATTACGATGTTCATAGATCCATACATCCCAGGATTTAAAAAAGGAGACTAGACCAGCCGATTAGACCAAAATAAATGCGAATTGGCTTAATTTTTAGTTCGGTTTGAGTTTATAACGCTTTTGAAAAAAAACTGATCAGTTAGGCAATACCTTGGCTGGTTTTCTTAAAAGGAACCGATCAATTTTCTTGAGAAAAACCGGCTGGTTTTCTTAAACAATGAAGGACCAAAATGTTTAAAAATGAATAACACAAAAAAGAGAAAATAAATTAGCATTTATTGGTTTTTTTTTCCAGAATTTATTAATTAGGCAATTCACAAGTTTCCTCTTTCCTAAGACAAGATATACTTTTTTCTTTGATTTTTTATTAGCTTTAAAAGTCTTTTAATATATTTTTGACTTCTCAATGAGTTTATTGTTTTTTTTCCAACTCTCTCACACAATATAACTAATAAATTATATTTTCAAATTTTATATTCTTTGTTTATCTTTTTTAAATTTTAATTAAAAATTGTTTTAAATTATTGTTGTTAAAAAATAAATTACTATTTTTATCCTTAAAAAATATTAAATTGTTTAATTTCACTAATAAATTATATTTTCAAAATTAGGTTCTTTATTTATCTCTTTATATTTTAATTAAAAAATTTTAAATTATTTTTGTAAAAAACTAATTGTTATTTTTATTATAAATTTGTTTAATAAATCAAATTATTAATTAGTATATATAAGTAATTTGCTTAAGATAATTTAAGCATGTGTTAAAAATAATATTTAAACTATAAAGAAGTATGTTTAAAGGAAATAAAAAAAGTTATAATAAAGTTAAAATTCTTTTCACTGACTTTCTTTAAACATGTTTCAATTTTTATGAATATTTAAATAAATAATAATATAAAAATATAATTTTATTATTATTATTATTATTATTTTAAAATTTATGTTAGATTCAATATTAGTTTTAATTATTATATTTATTATTAGTTTATTATATATTATTAGGCATTATTAATACATTTTTTATTTTAATAAAGTATTTTATTTTATCCTACATTTTTACTCATTTTTGTAATGTTTATTTCTTATTTATTATATACTAGTTTTATAAAAATTTAATACCGATAAAATTTTAAACTTTTTTTTTATTTTTACAATTTTGATTTTTAAAACATTGATCCCAAAGGTGCACTCAGTGAGGACGAGGCTGCAAAATCAAGTAATAAGAAAGTAGCTGAAAGCCTAGCCAAAGAGCTGTTCCTCCCATTCCGTTGCTTTTGCACCAGAAAGGATGTAAGTTAGTTTACTTCAGCTCCATCAAAATTCATGCATACTTTTCCCAAGAAACAATAATTTCTGATCAAAATCTACCAATAAAAAGTTCATCTATTGTATGCTAAGCACAACTGACAATTGATTGCTGGTGCAGATAAAATGCACAGAAATCATAGTGGAGGACACAGATATATCCAGAGCGATTCTAGAATTTGTTGAATCCAATGCAATGGACACTCTGATACTAGGTTATCCATCACGAAGCGGCTTCGTCAGGTATGACAATTCACTGTTAACGGCCAAGGTATGAGATAGGAACAACTTAAACAGGAAAAATCATCTAACTGTGAACCTTCTATAATCCTTCTGAAATGGAAACCACTTATGGTCTCATTGTGTAGTATCTGTAATGAAATTTTTACGCAACTGGAACCATAAATGCTGTATCAGAAAGGAATCTATGCAATTCATGCTCAGGATTAGGGAGAAAGAATATTGGCAGACATCTCAAACTTCAAAAAACGAGCTGTGATGATATATCGTAGGTTTCATTAAACTCGAAAAAGAAGAATTCCTGAAAAAGATATAATAATTTGATCATCTCTTACTGTGCAGAAGATTCAAGACTACAGATGTTACAGCAAGCGTGTCTAAAGGGGCACCAGACTTCTGCACAGTGTATATCATTAACAAAGGAAAGATTTCCTCTGTGAAGTCTGCTACAGCCCCACCACCACTAAGGCCTTCCCCTCTTAATCAACTGGAGAGTAAATCAAGCAACATTTCTGATGTACATGAAACACTCTCCAGGAGCAGTCAAATGTCCAAAGGTACACTTCTGCAGTCAACATCGTCAAATTTTCATCTATAAGTTCATCTTTGCTCACATTTTGCATACTCTAATCCGTTAACAGGATCAGAGAGATCATATGGATTTGGCTTCAATGAAGATGCAGAAATCAAGTATGCTCAGATAATTAGATTCCTATTTTCACAAAAGTCTCTGCTTTGCTGTAGAATGATCTGATCACCTAATTAATGAACTAATTGTATAACCACACGAGCAGGTCACCGTTCACCAGGAGTAGAGGCTCAGTTGGCAAACCATATGAGCCATCCATACCAGATACTGACATATCATTTGTGAGCAGTGAAAGACTGAGCATTGATCACATTTTTCCTTCTTTCTGTGATTCAGAATCTGGAATGACACCTAGGTTTTCAAGTGGCTCAGAATACGACATTAAAAGCATCGGATCACCATATTGTGGAAACAAATCATTTGACATTAGTTCACAGCATAATTTCTCGTCAAGCTCGCAGGACAGTGGGAGACTGTCTTGTACTTCACAGAACATTGTAAGAACTTGCACAAACTTTTAGAAAAAAAGCATGGTTAAATATGTCAAAAAAAAGAAATAATATATCCATCGTTTTGCTCCCTGAAATGGTCTTAATAGGAATCCACTGGGGAGCACTATAGAAAATGCCATGACCAAGGGCCTGCTTCGCATGCTGTAGATTTGTCGAGAAAATTCTCTTATCAATTTTCTCTGTGCAAGGTTCCTTTGGAACATTGTATCTTCACTAGTCCTTAAGAATATGGCAGTAATTATCAGCATCTAAATTAATTCAAAACATTTCTAGATATATTTTACAAAAAAAAAAAAGGAAAAGAGAGGTTGAGAACAAACGTTAAGGAACAAGATATGCATATGTCCACATAGATATTTACAAACACATTTAAAAGATCACACAAATATGTTACTGATGACTCATGTATGCTTCACTCAAAATCTACAGGAAGATGTCGAGTCTGAGATGAGAAGGCTAAGACAAGAGCTCAAGCAAACAATGGAAATGTACAGTTCAGCATGCAAGGAGGCACTCACTGCAAAACAGAAGGTATTGACAGTGAAATTTTTCTTTAAGCCAAATGTAAAAGCTTGGTTCTCATAAAAACGTGAATCTTTTGGACTAACCTTATAAATTCTATTTCAAAATGAATGTAGGCAGGCAAGAAGTTCATAATTTTATAGCCAGTATTCACACTCTAGTCAAACTAGTAAAGAAGCTTAATATAAAATGCTAAGCCATTTAGGTCTATAAAGCACAAGTTAAATGGTTTGGCTCACACATGCTACCAGTACTTCAGACCCTGTTCTCTTGAAATTTCCTCACAGGCCAAGGAACTTCACCTGTGGAAATTGGAAGAACAACAAAGATTGGAAGAGGCACGATTAGGGGAGGAAGCTGCACTTCAACTGGTAGAGAAAGAGAAAGCAAAGTGTAAGGTAGCAGTCGAGGCAGCTGAAGCAGCTCAGAGGATTGCTGAACTGGAAGCACAAAAAAGAAGGAAAGCAGAAATGAAAGCTTTCAGGGAAGCTGAGGAGAAGAAGAAGGCAATACAGTCATTAGAGAAAAAGGACATTAGATACCGGAGATACACTATTGAAGAGATTGAAATAGCAACAGAGAACTTCTCAAATTCTCTAAAGATTGGGGAAGGAGGTTATGGACCAGTTTACAAGGGTTATCTGGATCATACATCAGTCGCAATAAAAGTTCTGCGTCCGGATGCAGCTCATGGACGTGCACAATTTCAGCAAGAGGTTTGGAAATTCCTAGATGGATTCTTATATAGACACATTGGTCATAGTTTGCTGGCTTTCGAATTTAGGAAATGGCTAAAAAGCTATCGGGTTAATCAGTTTTTCAAGTAAAAACGTGAATTGCATATTCACTTTAGCTTGAATGAAAAAGAAAATTCTTACAGGCTTAAAATTTCTCTGCAGGTGGAAGTTCTATCTTGCATAAGACACCCAAACATGGTTCTCCTCCTTGGAGCCTGCCCAGAGTATGGTTGCCTAGTGTACGAGCATATGGCTAATGGAAGTTTAGATGACTGTTTATTTAGACGAGGGAGGACTCCACCTCTTTCTTGGCAAGTAAGGTTCCGCATAGCTGCAGAAATAGGCACTGGTCTTCTGTTCCTTCATCAAACTAAGCCAGAACCACTGGTGCATCGCGACCTGAAACCTGGCAACATTTTGCTCGACCGTAACTATGTTAGCAAGATTAGTGATGTTGGCTTGGCAAGGCTTGTTCCTCCATCTGTTGCCGACAGCGTTACTCAATACCGCATGACATCGACCGCTGGAACATTCTGCTATATTGATCCTGAATATCAACAAACCGGAATGCTTGGGACCAAATCAGATATTTACTCACTTGGTGTCATGCTGCTACAAATAATAACGGGCAAGCCACCGATGGGTTTAACTCATCATGTTGAAAGAGCGATTGAGAAAGGAACTTTTTCTGAGATACTTGACCCAAATGTTCCAGACTGGCCTGTAGAAGAGGCCTTAAAGTTTGCCAAATTAGCTCTGCAATGTGCAGAACTGCGACGAAAAGACAGGCCAGATCTTGGAAAGATAGTCTTGCCAGAGCTTCAGAGGCTGAGTGATCTTGCCGAAGAACATATGCCAAACCTCATGTCTGCATACAACACAGGAAGCTCACTAAGTCAGAGTAGTGTTTCCACAACAGTAAGTTCACTCAAAAAGTTGCTTAACTTCGAAATGCTGTTGACGATTAACTTTTGTAGAACACAACATTTACAAAATCTCATGCCATCACACAGCACCTATTGGTAGTGTAAACAATTAAGATTAATTTATTTCCTTGTTTAATTTCTAGGAAGTAATGAGTGACAATCAATCTGGATATGATAGCTCAAGAAGCCGCTCTAGCACATCATCTTATGGAGGAAGAAAATAGAAGTAAGTTTCAGCAACAATTTTAGTCCTTGTAAAAATGATGTATTCAAATCCTGGAGTTGTTTTTTTTCGTATGCCCTGAAGCACTAAATCTGATGAATCCGGTCCAAAGTGGCAGTTATTGAGAAGCCAATAGAGCTGTCAAATTCTTTAGTTGGTCATTTCATACCTGCATTGAGGCTATGTTCTATACGTATTGATGAAACTTATTTCATGTCTCGATGATTTTATAAGAAATTTAATACTGTTCTATGCTCACAATTCTAAATAAAAGTATGATTCCCATGATAGAATACAGACTTGTCAAAGTCCTGGAACCAATTCAGAAGAATGGAACTGTCCGATTTCACACCGTGATCGATCTACTGACTATTAATCATCATTTCCTACTGGCAATTATGCCAGATAACCATGCGCCTTTCAAAGTCACTGATCTTTGGGCATATTTCCTCCTGATAGTAAACAGATCCTTAATAAGATCTTTGTCTCACCAGTTCCCAATGTCAGCTTTATCCCAAAGTGGATGCCAATCCCAAGGTTAAAAAACTAATTCCCCATTCATCTTGCCTAAGAGACAACTTTTGACCATATGGATCAAAATAACTGAAAAATGTGAACAACGTCATTTGGTAATATGCACATATCTGGGAGACAGTTAATACCTTAATATTGAAAATGAAGTATCAACTCCAAGATTTACATACTAACATATCTATAAAGCTAGATTCGACCAACTAGAGAGGATATGTTCATATATTCACAAGACCGAAAATTAGTAGCTCCAAAAGATCTAATTACTTCGGTATCGTTTCCTGAGAAATATTGCAATGAGTTTTTTTTTTCTTTTAGAGAATGAATATGGATTTTTACTATGCAAACTACTATATTACAAGAGGGAGTTAGATATTAATCAAATTATTCGGACTAAAGATTCCACCAAAGTTTAATGTCCATGGTGATAGAGAATTGTAGATTTTTTGCAAATAAGGCCGCTCTAATCTAGTTAATGATTTTATCTATAAGCTAATATGGATTCTCTTAAAGGTTGGAAAAGTGCCAACAGTTTCGTTCTTTCCAAAGGAAGTAGATGGTAGTAATGAATGCAGCTTTATAGAGAATAGCATCAGGCCTCCCTTTTGCAGAAGTATTAATATGTCACGACCTAAAACGAGCGCATGATTGACACGTATAACTTGAGGTTCGAAACCCTATATCACACATAAGCCTACTATTAGCGACAAAAATAAATTCAAACCTCAAGAATGCAATAAGTCTATAGAATACAATAACAATAGTGCGCGTCAGAAAGAAGTTTTACAACTCATAAAATCTTGTCACTACGAACGCTACAATACAAGATAAATGAAAATAAAGAAAGAATACACACAAACGTAGGTAGGCTGCAGTGGACATGTCTATAACATCCCGTATGCTATATGTATAAGAGACAACTTCTTTTTTTTTTCCCATTTTTTCAAATTTTCATTTTAACCCCTCAAAAGCTACTATTCACGAATTCCCTCTTTTTAACTATTCTTTACCGCCGGTGACTCAAACTAGTTAGTGTTATACACCAATCTCTTCCTCTCGACGAGCTCATCACAACCCTACCCATTTCAGTCATCATTGTCTTCAGATTCATCGCAAAAACTAATTGTCAATTTGTCATTTTTGGTGGTTGTTGCTAGTACCACCACCACCATTCGACTTGTCTTAACGTCAGGAACAAAAGCCTTATGGTCTTGTCACTAGTCGCGACCCAGATCGCCGTCGATTGACAGAAAAATTAAATAGGTTAGGGTTTCAACTTATTTTTCTTTAATTTGTTCAAATCTGTTGAGAATTTGAGTATGTTGCTTTGGAGAAAGTTGTTCTACTCATCAAGAGCTTTCATTTGGTATAAAATCATTGAATTATGAGACTAAGATTTTATGGTGATAGGAGGGAACATTCCAATCGTCGGAAGTACTGTTCCGACGACCATTTTGGTCACTTTTGTGAAAAAGTTCTCAAATTATAATGATCATTTTTCTCTAAAGAATCATAGTAAGATTTTTAACGGTTTGTGAATTAAAAATAACGAAACATTTAGGCGAGAATATGAGAAATTTCCGAATTTCATAAATAGACTGCTTGGGCAATTCAAATGATACCTAAATTATTATTTGAGCCCAATAACTCCTAATTAGCATTGATTAAGATATTTTTCTTTTGATTTACTAGGTATAGTAGGAGCAAGACCTCCATTGGAAGGTTCGGATGGACGAGTTCAGTTACCAAGTAAGTTCATACAGACTTACTGTTACCGTAGTTGTACCAGCAAATGAATAATGTTCAATGCTGGTATAGATGACAACATGTAGCAATGCATAACCACATTCATATGCATGTGTATCTATATATATATTGATCGATATTTATATATTTATATAGCGAACGCGTATATACAGTAATGCGTACCTGCTCTAGTATAAACATTTATATCAAATTAACTGAGTGGATACCTTGGGTTGGGTATTGCATACATGCATTGTTCATTACATGACTGAATGTTTAGTTGATAAGTTGCATGCTTAATAATTTGATTTGTATTGCTATTATGTTCGATTGTAGGGAAGAAAAGATCTGTAAGACGTGCCACCTGATGGGTATACATTAGGACCAGTTGCGCATTGGTTATAACTATGAGAGTTGTTTTGTTTATGATATTGAGATACGTTACGGGCCGATCCTGGTTTGATGCTTGGCTTCCGATTGGATCCTTATTTGTGATACTTATGACTGTTGACGCTTTGAGCGAGAGCTGGTCTGTTGGTGATGCTTGGCTCTCCGCAGTCTCTTTGGATTAAGAGAGCCTTATGACTACACGAGTATAGGAGCATGGCTAGGCTATTGGTAATGCATAGCTCCTCGCAACTATTCGAGGTTTAGAGTTGTAAGGGCTTACCCTTAGAGATTAGGGTCCTACAGACATTTTTCCCTACAATTTATTTGTGTTGTTGATGTGATTGGATGTATAACATTATGAGTATGTATTTTGATATTCATGCATGATTGTGCGTATAACATTGAGTATCGTAGGACGGTGTGAGCTTACTCAACGAGGTTTGACTCCCCTTAACTTTTTTTTAGGTCAGCTATCACAAACTTTGCAACAGTGACTCCTGCGATGTGTTTGCTGCGGCCTACCTACATTTGTGTATGTTCTTTCTTTATTTTAATTTATCTTGTATTGTAGAATCCATAGTGACAAGATTTCATGAGTTGTAAAACTTCTTTCTGATGCATACTATTGTTACTGTAATGTATGGATGTGTTGGATTATTAGGATTTGAATTTATTTTGTCTCTAGTGGTAAGTTTACGTGTAATCAGGGTATCTTTCCATACTTGGGTATAGTGACTTGGTCGCACTTTAGAGAGAGATTTATAGACTACTTCCTCTCTTTTGCAACTTATGAGACACTCAGATCAAAGTTTTTGAACCTACGCCATGGAGATAAGATAGTGAATGAGTACACCACATACTTTATTCGCTTGAGTCGTTACGCCCCATATATTGGTTAAGATGAGCTGAGGAAGAACAACCAGTATGTGTTAAGACTGGGACCTCTTTTTGTCAACATGACTATGAGCTATCGAGAGAGGTTCTCTACCTTAGTGGATATGAGCAAGCAGTTAGAGAGGATTCTGGTGGAGTAGGATACCTTGTCTATGGGAGAGCAAAGCCCCGTTGACCCTATTGACGCAAAAGAATGTCCAATTTATTTGGTCCGATGCTTACGAGGAAAGTTTTTAAAAACTGAAGGAGTAGTTAACTTTAGCTCCAATATTAACTTTACCAACAGAAAGTGGAGGATTTCAATTGTACTGTGACGCTTCGAGAGTTGGCCTTGGATGTGTATTAATGCAAAATGGTAGGGTGATTGCTTATGCTTCCAGGCAACTGAAGAAACACGAACAAAATTATCCTATGCATGATTTAGAGATGGCAGCAGTAATCTTTGCCTTTAAGATTTAGCGACGTTACATGTATGGTGAGACATGTGAGATTTTTACAGATCACAAGAGTCTAAAGTATATATTTCAGTAGAAAGATCTAAATCTGAGGCAAAGAAGGTGGATGGAATTACTAAAAGATTACAACTGTACGATCCAGTATCATCTAGAGAAGGCAAATGTCGTGGCAGATGCTTTAAGTAGGAAATCCTCAGGTAGTTTGGCACATATCAAAATAAAGGAGAGCTTTAACTAAAGAGTTGCATGATTTGATGGATTGAGGTACTCAGTTTCATATTTCAGATGCAAGAATATTACTGGCTAGCATTAGGGTGCGGTCAGTATTATTGGATAGGATTAAGATCGCCTAAGGTCAAGATCCTAAATTTCAACAACTTATTTATAATGTTCAAGAAGGATGACGTGCGAATTTCGAAATCAATAAAGAAGGAATCCTCATAATGAATGGGAGACTGTGTGTTCCAAGTATAGAAAACTTGAAAGAGGAGATTATAGTGGAAGCACATTATGTTGCATACAATATGCATCCAAGTTCCACCAAAATGTACCATAATATTAGATATATGTATTAGTGGGACGGTATGAAGAAAGATGTGATTGAATATATTTCTTGACGTGTTAACAAGTAAAAGCTGAGCATAAGAAGCTCTCAGGTAAGCTGCAACCGCTACCAATTCCGGAATGGAAATGGGAGAGGACTATGATGGATTTTGTGGTTAGGTGATGGGTGTCGAAACCACCAAAAATAAATTACCTACTCTAAAAGATTTGTAAATAGTGATGAGCAGGGTCAATCCTACATAGACTGGTCAAGCTTATTTTTGAAGTGCTAGAATAGAAAAGGAGGTGGTTGAATTGAACAAAAATAAATAAAACAAAAAATGCAACAGCAAACTAAAATCAAATCAATAGAAAACGAACACAACCAAAGGTATAATTCCCAGTAAGAAATTCTTACGTTTGATCATTGATTCTAAGATTACTTTATAATTTCATATTATAGACAAGTTATAGTCAAAGGAAACGTCCCTCCAACCAATCTTTCCGTATTAATGGATTATTAAGATACGATCTACTATTAACCCCTAATTAACAAGTAACCCTAAGTACGACGAATGATTTAACCTATTAACAGCATTAAAAACTACTAAGACCTTGCCCTAATCAACAAAGACTACGAGAATTCATTTAAACTAGATTATGTCTTCATTTAATATAACCCAAAGGCTTTTACGCAATCAAGTTATACTAATTGCCACTTGCATCAATTCGGCTAAACAATTACGGATTTAACCTAGTTGATTAGCTATGTAAATTCCTATTAGATGAACAATAGGCCTTTTTGAACAAATAACAGCAATTCACTATGGAAATAATTTCCCAAGAATTCACAGAAAAGACATAAATGCAATGTAAATCAAAAAGATAAATTAAAGCATGTTAAGATCTCACAATCATAAAGAACATCCACTTCGAATTAACCCTTGGCTGAAGGGAAGAGTTTAGCCTCTAATGGCTATGGAGAAAATCAGTAAAATTCTAGAAAATAAGTTGAAATTCGTAATACTGATGTAGGAGGCAAAAGGTGTTTTCCTCAAACCCTAAAATTCACTTATATATTAATAAAAAGTGGGGTCAACCCTAATATAACAAAAAGGCCCAATAAAAACTAATTAATTCTTCTTCCTAGGCTGTAATTTAAGCTCAAAATGTCATTAAAATGCTGGTCCAGCTGTCTACATAATTTCATCCCGTCATCTCCTACTTTGCTGTTAGTCTTGCCCAAAAGTAACTCCTGGCAGCACCAAAATCATCCAGAAATCTTCAGCTTCAGCTCTTTTGCTCCAAATACTCCTCAAATATGCTCCAAATGCTTCCTTTTCATCACATATAGCAATCCCTAACCAAAATATATAAAAACAAGTAAAATCTCATATTTAAGCATAATAAATCACCAAATAAGCATAGAATTAGGAACTAAAACATGCTTAATTTACACACTATCAAAGAATTACTCCAATCCTAACTTTTTTCCATATGTAGTGACCTAATGGGTCATAGTATGGAAAGTTGGAGGCTTGTTGATGAAAAATCCAGCCAAGGTTGGACACCACCTAGTAGCTCCAACTTATAGCACTGTAAAAGGAGGAGCTACTACTTTAAAGTTTAGATGGTTGGGTGATAAAACCTAATGCCTTTAAAAGGTAAAATTTTCCTTACAAGCGAACATCAGGATCTTAACGGAGGACTAGTAGGATTAGGAGGAATGGTGGTAGAATTTGAAAGTGGAGGTAGATTAACTTGAATTAAAGATGCAAGGAATAGATAGAGCCATAAGGAGAGAGTTAGGCGAGCTTATAACAAGAGTAGATAAAGAAGCTATGATTGACCATATTGAGAAGATTTTAGAGTGTAAAAGCAAGTAACAAGGTCTTAGAAGAGGAGGAGATTCAGAAACTAAATAAAGAGGTGGAAAAATAAGGTTAGGTCATAAGGCAAGAATAAAGAGAGGAGAATAAGTTCTAGAAGACAATTCCATTGCCTAAAAGGTAAGGAATTTAATAGGAGAGATGGAGGGAAAGTTCTCACATAAATTCATTACTAACTAAATAAATAAAATTTGAAAGGAATTGATCAAGAAGGGGAAGAAGTCAAGAAGGAGAGTGTTGGGGAAAGCACAGGGTACAGAAATATAAGAAGGGTAAAACCTAAAAGTAAAAAAGAAATATGCAAACTAAGAAGCAATGATTGAGAACCAGAAAAGAGCTAAAGGAAAACTATAAGTTTAGAGAAAGAAACTAAAAAAAAAGAGAGAGGAAAAAGGGAATGCCACCAACTAGAAAGTAGTGTTATGGTTTAGCCTATATGTTTGTGCTAGCCCATATCTTAGAAGGAAAATGTAATAAGTTACACAATCTAGGCCATGTCATAAAGGAAATTGTGTATGTTAAAGAAGAAATAGTGAATTTCATGGTTAGGAGACATATTCATGCTAGATGCTATGTATTCATCTACAACAAAATAGTAAGATCCATGGTTTGGAGACATGGTCTTGCCAGAGGTATTAGCAATATAGATATATGAGTTAACTAACTAAATAATAGATAGTTATAACTCCAAAAAGTGAAATTTTAGTGTTTATGAAGTGTTGCCAATGTAGAGAATATATCCAATTTTGGATTAATTTAATAATGAAATCAAAATTGTTACTAGGTGTACTCATATACATATAGATATTTGATTGCATTCTCTTTCAATCAATTTTTTCTTTATTATTTCCTTTACTATTGTCTAAATAAGTTAGTTTTGTTTTATTTTTGTTTCCTTATTCAAAACTCTATAAAATCATCTTTCTATTTATTATCTTTAGATAAGTTAACAATTTTATCCTTTTTATCTACATTTACTCATTGTAGGATTTGACCCCCTACTCACCATTATATTACTTATCAGTAATATTCGCATTTACCTAGTTATTAAATAACAAATACGTAATATGGACCATTAGTAGTAGTAGCATAAAAGTCACGTACTGTCAACCAAGCAACTAATAGCTTAAGCTCTTCCATAGCAATAATAGTAGTTTCTTTTCTGTTTAAAAGTTGATCCTCTACTTAGATTCATATCCCTTAAAACTATATCCTTGTATTGCTTGGTAGGCCTCTTGGCCTTTAATTAAAGTAAGCGGTTTTAGGAAGCCTATTAACTATTTTCTAGTCTTGTATAGTTGTAGTTACAAAAATTGAGGATTCTTTTGGACCTTAATTTTATAAGACATGGTCATATACCTAGTTTATGGATCCTATTGGAAAGAATTTTATTAAGACACAATCTAAGGCAAAATATGCCATGGATCTTACTTTCTCGCTTAGATTTAAGATACAGATTAGGACACAAGCATCTCACAAACTAGAGGGTAATATGGAAAACTCAAGTAAAGAAATACTTACATATAAGTGTCTCCAATTTTGTTTAATATTGTATAAGACATTAGATTGATACTTGCTTATAAATTTGCTAGTGCCTTGTTAATATAGACACCACCAATACTTCAAGAAACATTTAAACTCCCTAGGTTACCCAACTTTTGTATTATAGTGTCTTTAATGATTTTATTATTTCCTTCCTCTAATTTTATTTTACAATTTCCTTCTCTCCATCCTTCTTATCTAGAACTTCTTCACACTCCTCCTCTTGAGTAATGATTTCTTTCTTCTTAATTTCCTCTTGGTTGATACTTCCTCACAGACGTTTTTACCTTTCTTCTTCCTTTATCATTTTTGTCAACTCCTTAACTTTCATGTTAACCCCTTTATGAGTTCTCTAAGGTTAGATATTATATCACTAAGCAATATGCCTTGTGGTCTCTCCATTGATGCCTTCAATAGTTGACTGATTCAAACTTCCAGAGTCCTCATTAAAGCTTCCTGATTTTAGAATTTAAAAATAGTTACTTGTATAAAGTCTTTCGTCCTTTTAAACTCAACTACTTCTCTTTTTTCATAAGCTATTGAAATCCTAACAAGGGCAAATTTTTAGCTTGCAGATTGCTCAAGAGAAATTTTGATGATTTCTCCGTACCGAATTATATGTCTTACTATAGAGATTATTTTTCGTATAGAAAATTTCATATTTTTTAAGTAAAGATGGCAATAAAGCTCAGGTCTGACCCGATCTAACCCTATTTGACCGAGTTTTAGATCAGACTCGAGCTTTTTTCTTTAATTTTTCAACTTCGGACAAAATCGGGCTTAGATAGCTTAGTTTTAAACTTGGCCTGGCTCAAAGCTCAAAAGTTGTAAAAAATGATACCATTTTGAGTAAAATGACATTTTTAATTTTTAATTTAAAAAAGGGTTAAGCTAAGCTTCTGGCCACTCCCATGTCCAATTAGAAAGTATGGACTTGCTCATTGTCATTCCTAATATTAAGGATAAAAAATTAAAATTTTAAAAAATGAGTTTTTATTTTATTATCTTCTTTCTTAGAATAAGCTAAAATGAAATGAAATGAGTTATAGAATATTTATACCTTTTTCTTTTAAAATTTTTTTATTAAAACTTTAATGAAAGCTAGAAAGAACTAATTAAAATTAAAAAAATGTTAGCTTTTAATTTTAAATAAGAAATTGAAAGAAAAAATTTTCTATTTTTATCTCTTCTTTCTTTTTATCTATGTACGGTGTAAGACTAAGGCCATCCTCAACGGATAATGGTATCCCACACGAGTCCCGGGAAATGATCAGTTTGATAGATAACGAAATAGAAAGAATATCAACTATATACACACAAAGAAATGGCAATAGGGTCTCTCCCACTCGCCCAAAACGCATTTTCTCATCCTTACTCATCTCTCAAACGTCGCCATTTCCTAATTCCGGAGTCTAATGCACCTCTCAAAATCAGCTGCTCTGGTAAGACATCATTATGCCACTCTCTTTTCGTAGTTCCTTGGCCTCTGTCTGTCTCTCTCATTTTTTTATAAAAATTTTCTCTTTTAATGTTAGTTCCTTTTGAAAGAATCAAATTTCCAGCTTTTGGCAACCAACTTGATTTTGTAGCTTTACCCTTTTCCATAAATTGTAATGGGTTACCGTGGGATTTGTAATTTGGACTTTGGAGCTCAGAATTGTTATAAAGGAATGTTACTTTTTGATTTTTGTGAGTAGCTACAAGGGATGGATATAAATCCAGTGTAAACCTGTTTCATTCAAAGGAACTCAACTGCGTAACATGTGGGATTCTTGCTGCTTGGACCATAACTACTGCAACGCCTGTAATTGCTGCTAGTCAGGTAACTATCACACCTTTGAAGTTCACTGTTTTACTTTTTGTCCGATGAGACATTTACAGGTTATCTCTTGGTGCAATAGTAGGTTGTTTTCTCCCAATTTGGAATTACGGGAATGAGATCTTAGAAACAGTTTTTCCGTGGAAGTGGAGAGTCTTATCCATCCCAAACTTAGCCTAATAATACTAAAAAACATCTTAAGAGAATAATCAGCTGCTTTTGAAGTCCTTGAATTTAAAAGTGGCTACGCGATTTCATGAATAATGAAATACCAGGAAGCTTTAGCTTGGATTTGACTATCCTCATTCTCCCATCCTCCTTGCTCAGTCGTGATCCCTCATAAATCAAAAGAACTTGTGAAACGCTTTTTAAAAACATTGAACTGATGTTTTAATTTCTCTATATAATAATATTATTGGAAATTGGAAAGTGGTTTTTTTTTCTAGGTAATAGTATTGCTGAAAATGGTAGTTATGCTTCACTTTTCGGATCATAATATTTTTGTTCTTCTAGATTTTTATCTTCTTATCATTCAGGTAATTATTGCTAAATTTAATAGGTGTTCTGTCAAGCTTACTCCTCCAATTTTAATCCTATTCTCTTAAGTTCTTGTTTGTCGTACTAAGATTGTTATTTTCCTTTAGAATGCCAACTTTATTTATCAGTATGGGTTTCCAATCCAGAAAAGGGATGCTTTGTTGGATGGTTGTCATAGCATCCAAATTGATTGAAGAAACTTATTCACTTCTTCTTTCTTTCTTTTGTGTCTTGGGATCCTAGGCATCTTTAGTCCCTTTTTTCTGAGATTAAATACTGATTCTTACCCCAGAAAGATTTGTTCATTTTTACTTCGTCAAATGCTTATCCCTTTTGAAAATTTTCTCTTGCATCTTTGACAAAGGTTATCTTTTCTTTTCCTTTTTTGCTTTCATTTTATTTTTATGTCACCTTTTGTAAATTTCAGGTATGACTTTATTGTGATACTAAGGACATGTATCTTTGAGGTGATAATGCTAGCATTATGGCTATAGCACTTGTAATTTACATGTCTTTATGACATTCAAAATGTGATGGTTAACTTGCAGAGGCTGCCCCCATTATCAACGGAGCCTAATCGATGTGAGCGAGAATTTGTGGGAAACACAATTGGCCAAGCAAATGGTGTTTATGACAAGCCAATAGATCTTCGATTTTGTGATTATACAAATGACAAATCCAATCTGAAGGGGAAGTCACTTGCAGCTGCACTTATGTCTGATGCCAAGTTTGATGGTGCTGACATGTCAGAAGTAATAATGTCCAAGGCTTATGCTGTTGGAGCTAGCTTCAAAGGTAACTTAATCATTTCGTCGTTAGATTTACGCATTTGCTTGTATTATTTTCCATCACCAAATGTTTTTGATATGTGTTTGAAGTCTTACTGAAGGGAAACATAAAATACCTTGGTTCATTATCATAGATTGATAATCAACGTATTTCTTGCACATGAACCACTTATGAAGTAGATACTTTCTGGTTGATCAATAATTGTTTCCCTGGTATCTTGACGCACAAGTGCATTTAGCTGATGGATGTAAGTATGCAATGACATACATCGTAGCCACACAATAAACCTTATTAAAAATTGAAACTTCCTAACTTTTGCTCCTTATTTAAATGTCTATTTTCTTGTAGAGATGATGAGGGTCATGAGAATAATCTGTTCATCTATTAAAGAAAAATAAAGTGAATTGCAGTTGTTAGCTGAAAGCAATATCAGGTACATCATATAGATGCCTGAGTTAGCTTCGTTTGGTTTGATGACTATGTGTAACATGAACTGGGATCATTCATAGTGGGATGTTTGGAGTCTGGTGGGTAGAAGGTATTGAAAAAGAAAACCATAATTTTGTAATATCTATAGTCTTTGAACATCAGCATAGACAAAATTTCAGTTTTCAATCTATTGGCAGTATGTTCTCTCCTTTTTTTTTTTTTTGTTGGAGCTAACTGAATTGTACGAAGGCCAATAATCAAATGTTGGATAACACACTGCCACAATTCTTTCTAGGTGTGGACTTCTCCAATGCTGTTTTGGATCGGGTTAATTTTGGGAAAGCCGACCTTGAGGGAGCTATCTTTAAGAATACTGTGTTATCTGGCTCTACATTTGATGAAGCTCGTTTGGAAAATGCTGTTTTTGAGGACACCATCATAGGTTACATTGATCTTCAGAAGCTTTGCACAAATACCAGCATTGGCACTGAAGGAAGAGCTGATCTGGGATGCCGGTGACCTCAGTTTACTTTTGTAGTACAAATCTATATTTACTGTATTTGTTGATCAACACGAAACAAGATTAGTTTTGGTGATTATGAAGCGATGCATAGTGCAGGTAACTTTGTTTCATGACTTTTAGCAATCGAAGTTCCTTACGAAGTCTGTCTCCACTTGCTTAGGGTACAATTATAATATATTCGTTGGTTAGAGTTAATGTTAAAAGAATTAATCGTTTTACGTTTTTACTTGCGTGAAATAAACAGTATAAGCTTACGGCACGTGTTTCATAGTTTGTTCTGACTACCACGCGTTTTACTTCTGTTTGTTGATGCTGTTCCTTCGACGTCGTTTCTGTTTTCTTCTTCATTTGTTGCGTACTGTGGTTAATTATTCGTAACATACTCTTCCTTCTTGAATGTATCTTGATACAAAGCCTAACATTCTCGGTATTCTGGCAACTCTTTAATGGCTATGAATCACATGTAAAGAAACCAGGACAACAGCAATGAGTTGCAATTTTTGTAGACAGGATTCCATCCTTAAAACGCATCGTGAGCAGTCCGCATACATTTCAGTAATTCCAAAAACCAATACACGAGTTCTAGGTGTGAGCTCCTCAATAGCAATAGCAGTTTTCGAATCATGATATGTACTTCTCCTGATGCTCTTGAAGTAGCTTTGCCGAAGACTTGGCGTCTAGATACAGTGCACTTACTTCCTCAACGTCAGCCTGTACGGGAAACCAAAACAAACATGAAATTCTCTGTATTGCAGTCGGGAAGATGTTGGGGTTCTACCCTCTAACAAGCAGCAATCATGTTCTACGACAAAACTCACCTTGCAAATCTTGTCTCCACCATTCATTTTTGTCACAATGCTGGCAGGTGATAAAAGCTGAACCGCATGCCTGCAAAATTCATGATTGAATATGCTGGTGATATGACCGAGAATAAACTGCAACTTGTAATGACTTCACTAATAAAAACCTCAAGGATGTGTGTTGTCCAATCTCTCCCAAGAACGCAAGACTTTCTTCATCAAGGGACAATTCCTCCACCTGTGCACGAATTGCTAATATCTGCCCAATGAACAAGGCGGCATTTTATATATGCTTTAGGTTTTAAAAGTTGATCCATATAAGGCATAATAAACACATCAGTTGCCACAACCTGTATCATTTCAGCAGGACCATAAATTTGAGTTCTGATAATAACCAATCGATCCAAGAGGTCAACAGGTATACCATGAGGACTATTCATGTTAGTACCTCTGCAAATAAGTTAACATCAGAAGTAAGAAACCATGGTAAAGTCCAAAGCATTTGAAAGAAAAAATATCCAACTGGAAGGTCTAACATAATTGTTAACTTGAAGTATTACACATTCATGATGTAGACTAGGACATTAAAAATTACCGTGCATGCTAGAAGGTACAAAATAAAAACAAAAGATACACGGGAGAGTACAGCGAAGGATATCACTGACAACAACGAAGCACATCTTTCACTTAAATGTTCAACATTTGCTTACCTTACATTACATATTCCTCTATTTGTAGCAAAGATCACAATTGGGGACAATGAGCTTTCCAAAGCACGATTTAAGTACGAAAAGCACTCCATATCCAGCATATGAACCTATGAAATGTGTTTTTGATTAGACAAAAGAAAGCATGGAATGCAAACAAGAGATAAATGTCACTAAAGAGGCAGGACGACCTCATCAATGAACAGGACACCAGGTACAAGCTCAGCGATTCCTTCGTCAATATATCGATTCACAACCTATCATCATCAGAAATTTGTCATACATTGAGGAATTTGGAAGTTTGAAAAGCATGTCCATCTGAGGACGACACCTCACATAAATAAAGGCATTCTGGCTATGTCAAAGAAATAGCTTATTTATTAGGCAAAGGAGTACCTTATTTATTTCCTGTCGCAGCTTATCAGTGATTTCTGTCTTTCTGGGCTTCATCATCTGACCCATCAAAGACAATATATCTTGCCCACCTTGGGGCTTGCATTTGCAGCGTCATGCAGTGTTACATCCTGAAGGAAAAAACCCATAGACAAATTGGACCATTGTATTAAAACGAGCTAGAAAACATAAATTCATAACAGAATACTGATACTACAAACACGTCAAATTGGCTTTCTTAACTAGTATGAGCTTCGCATCCCTACATATACGAAGGTTATTTACCCCAAAAAAACTTATACAAATATTGGTTCCAGTATGAGCTTCGCATCCCTGCATATGCAAAGGTTATTTGCACCAAGAAAACATATAAAAACATTGCTAGGACCATAATTCTCCAAAATAGTAAAGCAAAAATGCCAACAGAGTTCTCAAATTTATATGCTATTGGTGCAAATACTGAAATTAGTTATATTAAGAAATCGAAATAACAAGACTATTGATTATCCCATATTACAAAACGCACACAAATAACCTTCAAGCTCCTCACCGCAGATACCATGCCATGTGTATATGCTCCAAAAGAGGTGTGAGGCTATAAGCACAAAATTATAAATGAAATACCTGAACTATCTCCTTTTTTTGTGCACGTCTCCCTTAGGAAGGGGGACATATTCTTCTGCTTCAAGGTCAAATTCTGTGGCAAAAGCATCACTTCTACCCACCCTTTTAACTGCTCCACTATTTGCCTCTATTTATATAACATCTCCAACTGCCACCTGGATGAAACGTTACAAATATATCAAGTTAAGCCTGGGGTAAATTCATTACCATAAGGATAACAAAAGCCTGCTCATCCAAAAGCCTAAGAGAGAACCAAATTACCCAGTGTGAAAAACCCAGCCAAGCCAGGCAGGTCAAACTGGAAGACCTGGGACCCAATGCACAAGCCTGGCTGGGACACTCCTGAAACCTTAATTGCAACAACAAGGGCAGGTCAACTCAAAACCCCATGTTCAATTGTGAAACTTAACTAGGTTCAATCTGATTCAACTCTTCAAACAATTTCTTACATATTTTCATACTAATTCAACACTAAAGCCAACATTGGCATGGCTCCACTTTAAAGTATAAAACTCAGACTGGGACAACCTCCAGGTCACATTTCACAACATTAAAAATTACTAATTCCCTCACACATTTAAAAATAATAATAACAGATAAAGAATGCATAAATATTGAGCATTCATATGCAAAAAGATTGAGGACCATACCTTCTCCTTAATTAAGGCATCATATATAGTAGGGTCCAACTTCAGTTGCTTGGTTCCTTTCACTGTTTTTAATCCAATAATGACATGGCTGATGCTTTTACCGTAGCCCCCTGTCATGCTTTCTGTCTCTTCCGGGGAGAGTTCTGTAACCTGAAACAATTATTAAATAAATGTCAGCATAAATAATAAAGTCTGGGATAGCTCTAAGAAGATGGGTTAATAAGCTCTTTGCAAAAGACTATATTGAAGATGACTTGCCTCTCCTTCGTAGACCTCTTTATTTTCCTTGATACGTAGACCAATTGCCCTTCTAAAATTTCCATCAAAACCTCAGTTTTCTTCACCTCTGAAGAGTATACTTCTGATCCAACCATTGGGCAGAAAGGAACCTACAAGCAGAAAAGGCCCAAAAAGGTATATAGTTATATATGTAATCACAAGCTAATAGCCATGAATTGCATTACAAAGATATGCAGCAATGTGTGAAGGAATTTCATGCAAGGAGTTATATTATTATTGAGAAATGGACGTGCCTTGCTCCCAAGTTCTTGAGATATCCCCTGAGCTAAAGCTGTCTTTCCAGTACCGGGAGTTCCAGCCGGTAAAAGTGCCCGACCATCCATCTTTTTCTGCTTTATCATATCAACCACTAGGCCAGCTGCTTCTCTGGCCTCAACTTGCCCAACAAATCCGGTAGCCAAAGGTATCTCCGATATCGCAAAACATACATAAACAATTTCTATTTCCAAATTTTCAATAATTTTATTTCTAACAACTAAAAATTTGATTTTAAACAACTAATAATCTCAAGCATCACAAATTCATAATTTACAAAATAATAAAATATACATAAATAATTTACATTTTCAACAATTTTTATTTTCAAATTCCAACAAATTTTAACAATTTCAATTCAACCGTTATAAAATTATACATAAACAATTTTCATTTTCAATAATTTTCAATAATTTTCATTCCAATAATTTACAACAATTTTCATCATAAAAGATATATAAAAAACCAAATAAAATGAATTTTTTTCAAATTTAAGAACAAAAAACACACCTAAAAATTCATAAATAAATTCAATGTCAAGTCAGGTTAGGTTTGGATTTGAATATATTTCAAATTTGGCGATTCTGAGGAGACTTCGTGATTGTGACTAGTGTGGTGGTGGGCTATTGGCATTGGGCTGTTGTTGGCATGCGGTGGTGGTCGGCCGAAGAGGGAGTGGTGGCGATAGTGAAGAAGAGAGAGAGTGAGAGTATAAGAGAGAAAATAAAAAGAGAAAGAGAGGAAGAAGAAAAATAGTAGGGTTCTCACCCACGGCATCACTCTAATCATGTGAAAGAGTGAGAGTTTAGGTGTTTAGTAGGTCAAAGAAGGGTAGGCA
>JANIIA010000008.1:8897872-8939034 GCA_027478495.1 Erythroxylum alaternifolium | reverse complement strand
AGGGAGGTTTTAAAATTTTTTTGTTTTTTTGCAGAAAAACTCCTATATTTTTTAAAATTGCTGATACAAATCAGTACAAAAACTTGGTACCAAAACATCACTTTCTTTACTATTTTTCAGCTGATACGATACGAGATTCACCACCATAGATAATAGTAATGAGTTGGATCGAACTTAAAGTTTAATATTCTAATAGTGTTTTTGATACGAGCCTAAGTCTAAATTTTTTTGAATTTAAAATAAAAATAATAACGTTTTTGTTCAAAACAACGTCATTTTAATTATAACTTTCAAACTGTGCGTCATTTCTAAGAATAAGGAGCTTTTTCATTTTATTTTTCTACGTCCAAGTTTCATGACAAAGGGTAAGTTTATGATTTATCACTTAGTTAGCCCACTGCAATTCTAAGAATTCTATTATGCATGATTTAGACATATACTAAGTTTAAATCTATCTTCAATATTGAGAAAAGTTCTTCACCACTCTCTCTCTCTCTACCTACATTTGCTTTCTAAACAAGCATTCTTCACCAAAATTTTATGAAGTAATGAAAGCTCACTCATTGTTCTCTGCCTCAATTGCTCTATTCATTATTTAAATTACTTAGATTTCTTACATTTCTTGTAATTCTCATTTTAATCTGTATCATTTTGTAGTAGAAAACATGTTGTCGTCTTTATGCATATAAATGGATAAGGCTATGTTCCTTAGACTTGAAACCTTTCTTTTAGCCGAATTTTTTTATTTGCATTTTCCTAATTTAAAATGTGTGAATTTCTTTTTTTTTTAGTATTTCTGATCACTTTAATTTTTATAACTAGTCTAGAATTTGAGTGTCTCAGAGAGAAATTGTCTAAAAAATCTGTTTGACATCTAATCAATGATATAAGTGGATTTTGGAAAATTTAGAGAATAAAATTCTAAGTTATCAAGTTGCTAAATGCTAAAGAGTGTTAGGGCTTAAAATTTAAGTTAAAAGGATAATTTTATTTAAGTAAAGAATAAATATAAAGTGCTAACAATAGGGTTTAGGCTTAAGTAGTGTTTGTGATTGCATTAAGGCTACCTTGTGTTATGATGATGTTGTGCTTACATAATCACTTCAAACAACTCTCATGTAACCATTCAACTTCTAATTATCCTCCAATCACAGGAACAACCTAATTAATTACACACCAATACATAATTGTTTTTAAAGCACATGTTAATCATATTTTGACTGTCTTGACTCCTAAATTATGTACTGCTTTATTAATAATATAAATTTATTTTTATTATAAATATATAATAATAAAATGAAGATATAACATGAATTTTAAGAAATATTAGATATATTAAGAAAAATTAAAATTTATATTATTGAATATTTTTTATGTAATTTTATAAAATCAAGATACAATGAATATTTTTCTAAATGATTGCATTTATAAAATTAAAGCATATTTAAATATATGTTTAGGTTAAAATTCATTTGAATATTATTTAGGAACTTTATCTAATGTAAAAAATACAAAATAATAAATATAAAATTCATAATACAATATATTTAATTTCTAAAGATACAATGAATATTTTTCTAAATGGTTTCATTTATAAAATTAAAGCATATTTAAATATATGTTTAGGTTAAAATTAATTTGAATATATTTATGAACTTTATCTAATGTCATAAAAAGTACAAAATAATAAATATAAAATTCATAATACAATATATTTAATTTCTTGAAGTTAACCCAACAAATATTTAGTTATTAGAAAATCCATAATGGATGAAACCATTAATGTCTTACTTAATGTTTAAGAAAATTATATTGGAATATCAAACTAGGATGAAAGGAGAATTAAGGTACCAAATATGATAAAATTGAAATTTTTTGAAAAATTAATTTTCATTGAAAGAAAATGTCTTTACTTGCACTAAGTGGTAACCAATTTAAGAATATGATTATTTCAAGGTCTAGTACGCAGTATTAACTTTGTGGGTTGAGATTTAGATTGTTTGGCCTTTATTTGGGTTAGGGTTTGATTTTTAATTTCCTGCTTTCAGATGGTCCATTCCTTAATTCCTTTTAACCCAACTATTGCATCTTTCTCGTGAGGCCATATCGCTCCAATATATGTGTAAGTTACTTAATATGGATTTGATGAGTAGAACTCTACTTGCGAGGAATAGGCATTGTGAGCCCCAACTGGCAATTCTCATATTCATTTTCTCCAGTAGAGGTTTTAAATTAGAGTGGAAAGGTTTCTTGGTAGCAATATGCATAATAGGCTTAGTTGCCTTTATACTAGTGATTTGTTTAAGTCATCTAGTATTATGTTTTGCACTGGACGATACGATGAGGTAGCTTTATTGCTTATTAATAATAAGACCTGTCACCGGAATAGGTTGAGTAGGGATGATAATTCTGATCCGGCCTATTTTTGGCCCAGATTTAGCGGGCCATAGGCGAGTTACGGGCCGACCATAATTGGCCTAGGTCAGGCCACGGCTCGGCCTGAGATCCGACAAAACGGCATCGTTTTGTCCAAAACGACACCGTTTTCTATTTTTTAAATTTATTGCTTACTAATAATAAGACCAGTCACTAGAATAGGTTGAGAGTAGTCATAAGTAGGCTTAAGTAGTTAGGGTCTACCTTGGAGAATAGGATTAGGTCATCTATAAATGAGAGATATATGATTTTCATTCCCTTACATTTGGCATGATATTTGAATTGATGTCTTTTTTTTGTCATTTCTTCGATTAGCCTTACCAATACCTCAATAGCTAAGGTGAACAATTAGGGTAATAACGAGTCTCCTTGTTTGACGTGCCTAGCTCACTTAATTAGCTTGTTTGGTTTCACATTTATGAGTATCCTATAGGAGACAGTTGAGAAGCATTGTGTGTTCCAATGAATGAATTGAGTGGGAAAGTTTAATGCATGTAAAATATTAGTCAAGAAATTCCAATCCAAGAAGTCATAAGCCTTTTTCTAAAAATCAATTTTCAATCTATAGTGTTTAGGAAAAGTTTCCTTAAATAAGTCTTAGGCTAACGTGATATTTTGTCCTATGGGTCTCCCTTGAATATAGGCTCTATAAGATGGGTCTATGATGTTTCAAAGCACAAATTTTATCCTTTCAACAAGAATTTTGGTTATTACTTTATATAGGATGTTACAACAAGAAATAATTCTTCTTCCTATACCCAAAAGCATACTCAAGGAAGTGGATAGAAGACTACGAAGTTTCTATGGAATGGCTCTAATCATGGAAGATGTAAATCAAAGATTAGTTAGAGGAAAAATTGTTGACCAAAGGGGCATGGAGGATTACGATTATATTCTTCAAGGGAGCTCAATAAAGCATGTCTAAATAAGAATCTACGGTGCTTGTGTACTAGAAAGGATGACTTATGGGTAAAATTGATCCATAATGTGATCATAAAAAATGAAAGCATTTAGACTTTGAAGATAAAGCAAGACTTGTCAGGAATCCTTAAGGAAATCTTAAGCGCAATACAGTGGATGCAAAGCTTGGTGTTATGTGAAATCAGGGATGGTAATAAAAATCCTTTTTGGTTTGATTACTGACATTGTAGGGGACTTTATACAAGGTCGAGGAGCTATAACATCTGAGACGACTGGTGGCTTCTAACACTAAAGTGAGCAGTTTTATAGAAAATAACTAGTGGATTTGGCCTTTCCATGGTAATAGGGGTTGATCTCATTTTGAACCAAGTACTAAGATGCCAACAAGGGAAATAAGATGAAATTAAGTGAACAGTGGAAAAATCAGGTCCGTTTATTATAAAAAATACAAACTCTTTTAGTAAAATGATCAACAACCTAGAGTGAATTGGGTTATAATAGTTTAGGATAAAGACATTAGACCTACACATTGATTTATCTTTTGGTTGGGATTGGGGGGAGGGGGGTGGCATTGGGGGACTACCTACGAAGGAAAAACTTAAATTTAAAATTATTTCTTTGAATTGTGAGTTATGTTGTGTGGAACTTGAAAGTTTGGAACACATTATGATCAAATGTAGCTATACAAGGAAGATTTGGAGACGGTTGCAAGCAACTCTAAACACTTATTATTCAATTGATTCATAGGACGAAACTATTAGTTAGCTAGTGAAAGTGAGGATGAGAAACCAGGAAGATTACAAAGCACTTAAGATAAGTTGGGTTTCAATGGTTTACCAATTTTGGAAAGAAAGGAATTATAGGATTTTAGACAACAAAGTAGAAATGCATAGTAGATTTTTCAGGAGGTGACACTTCATACCCGACTCGACTTGCTATCAAGGGGACTTGTGGATAACCTAACTACCAGCATGAGGAGGAGATGAGCATTGGATTAAGCTAATCACAGGGACCATTATGACCTGATAATCTAGTTCTTTTCTATTATACCAGTATAATTGCATACCTGGTTATGTAATAATCGTTTATTAACGAATTTATTAATTTTGAAAAAAAAGAAATAGGCCTGCATTCTTTAAAAGAGTTAGGGGCATGTATCTTTGGTACGACGGTGATGTAGGTTTTGTTAATTTCCTTCAGCAATTTTCCTTGTTGGAAGAACTCATATATCTCTACTACTAATTTTCTCATATGATTCCAGGTTTTCTATAAGAAATTCCCATTGTATACTTTTGTCCTTGGTAATTTGTGTGGATTCACGTATAAGATATATTCTTACATGAATTAAATTGAATTTTTTAACCGAGTAAATGATTATTAGAAAACAAGATACACAAGGCTTCATCTTGCTCAATCTCTTCAAACTGAAATTTCTAGTTACCTTGTAGTAATTAAACTAAATGTCATATTTCTTCTTACTTTAAATATAATACAAAGAACATCAACATCATTTTTTATGAGAAAAAGATCCCATGAGTAGGGTAGAGATTTCTTGATCATCCACACACTCATCCACACTCACACGTACACATATGGATAAAAAGAGACCCTACAACAATCAATATAAATCATTCCTAATAGTTTTACACAATTAGACATAAAATAAATACACAAATAAATAAATAAAAGTGCATGAAGATGATAAACCCCTCTGAATAAAACAAAAAAAAAATAGTTAAGTGAGCAATTAATTATTGATTCTTGTAGATACATATTCAACAAGAATTAATGATAAATATTAATAAACAAGCATTAGAAAATGCACATAAATAAGCTTTAGGTAATTGATACAATTGAAGGGATAAAATTGTCACTCAAATAATTACAATATACTATAGAAATATAGAAACTTTATAATTGGATAGCATCTTCATTATTTAAAGCAGAGTTAGCGTCAGTTCCTATGCCCTTAACAGCTTGTTGACGAATTATAGAAACTTTATAATTGGATAGCATCTTCCGTAGTGGAATTTAATAATTGATTGAACTTTGTTGGTTAGTTGTGCTTCAGCAATCGAACTGTTTTTGAGCTGCCATTCTATCAGCACCTAAAATTCTATCTCCCACCCTTTTCAACTGACTGTCAAGTCGCCAAAACCACACTATCCACCACTACCCTTTGTTTCAATTCCTAACCACTTATTGTCCAGGATACATCCCATATCACGTATCCAAGTAGCCTCTCTCTAAGAGTGAACCTAACTAGTAGTTCCTAACTTTTAGTTGGAGGGTGGACTATGAGTCCAAAATACAGGTGGCTCCTATAACCTTACTTTCGTAGCTTACATATTAGTTTCTAGGAAAAGAGGTATAAAAGTAATTTAACCCAGCAGCTTCTGCTCATATATGACTTTCTGTCCACAAACAATAAGACATAGATTCTAGGGTTGAAGCCATCAGTGGGGAGAATTGGAGCTTGCCTCTTTGTAACGTTTCTTGCTCAAATGAGTATTCCAACCACAGTTTTGCAGTTTTGCATGTGCGCAAAAAGAAAAAGTCTATATCGATCAGAAAGTTTGTTTCTGGTACATAAACTTTGCATGTTGCAGGTGCTTCTGTGCCTGTGATGCTCATTTGAGCAAGCAATGTTAAATAAGGGGGAGAGTTTGCTCCTTTTTTCATCAGCCATGCAAACAATATTCTGGTCAGTTGTCTGACAATTTAAACATCTTATGTCTGCTTTATATATATTTTTTTTTCCCGAAGAAAGTATCGGCGTATGATTTTGATTTGTTTATCTACTCTGTTTTTCCAATCTGTGCTTGCAGCTATATTATCTGTATGTTAAAAAAAAAAAACTAGTCTACATGTAATTGTGTCTTTGATTTTTTCTTTTCTCTATTACCAGCATGTGATTCTCCCTTCTCCATACTATCTTTGCTCTAATTCATGCTTGCTCTCCAACTTTCAATTGCTTTCAATAAATCTTATCTTCATGGTTTTACCAACATATGCATTAGTTATGATACAGCATAAACCATAAAGGATGAAACGAATGTTGCCAGTATAGTCTCAAATTTAACAAAGAAGGAAAGCTAAGGCCTAGATTTCTTTTATGTTTCGAATTGTTCTCGGAAACATATTTTGTTCTGATTTTTATTATATAAAAATGATTAGTAAGAATGGAACTGGGAGACGAGACTGTTTCAAACTACGCGCATTTCCTTAATAGTTGCTCGTTGTGCAACAAGGTTTCACCCTACGAGCAGTTCCTTAAATAATCTGCAGATCGTCAACACCCTTACCCACTATTCACGGAGAAAGGGTTTGTTGCCTTTTGGTCTCAGTGGTCACAGCCATTGTGAACTGCTTCAATCAACCCTTCTCCTAGGTATTTCTACGCGGCCCTTTTTCCAGCGTGGCATCGTACTTGACTAAAAATAGGCCTATGTATATGTTTACGTACCAATAGGTATCATCTATGTTATCAATCAATACTATATTGCCTATTATTACTGTAACCTTTTCAGACACAGCAGAATAATATATAAAAATTTTTTGTACACGTAACCTAATTTTAATTATATTCTATTGATTTTCATCCACACGCTGAGTCTCTGTTCTTCATAATAGCAGGTCACACTAGGTAGAGTAGAACAAAAAAGTTAAAAGTTCATATGTCAAGTCCCAACTTTTTTTTTTTTGGCTGGTTAAAAATAACTCTAATTTTTACGCGTTTTAGGTTCACTCGTCATTTAATATTTCCTTCACTTTAGATCATACAAGTTTTACATAACTTAATTAGAAGAATGGATTATAAAAAGCTAATAAGATTTTCTCAAAAACTCTCAAACTCTCTTAACAAAACAGTCAAATGTATACCATGCGAACTAAACTAAATAAGATGTCTTTGCATATGTCTTTATATATATTTAAAAGAATTTAAGAAGTAAATAAGTTAAACCGATTGCTTATTTCATGAGTTAGTTAATATTGTAATAAATGTAAGTACACGATATAACTGTAGCTAATACTGGCAAATAGGGTCAATCTGACGAAGATAGTGATTATTAGTAATTACATTTTTCCTATTATCTAACCTACAGATTAATTTTGGATTTTTAATAAAGGAAAATAAAACTAAAGTAAGTAAGATAAAATAGGTAACGAAATAGAACAAAGAATTAAGGAAGCACTTGGAAATTTATCGATATCAAAAGTTAATGTATAGACTTTGAATCTCCCTAAAGCCTTAACAGATTGATCTCTTATTATGCCATTGTTTCCTTGATTTATTTGATCGTGTAGATTTTTATGATATGTTAATAGCTGACCTTGAGTCTACTAACAACTAATCCTAAGGTTTTTAACCAAATTACTCAGGCTAAAGTTTATATGATTGCTTTACCGATATGTGAATATCTTTATCAGTTTTGACCCTAATCCAGAAGATTTAAGTCATCCTATCACTAGGGTTACAATTAACTCCTTCCAATTATGGTAGATCTATTAAAACCTAGGATTTCTCAATCTTTATGTATGAAATCAGATTATGATTTAATATTCTCAAGTTTATTAAAACATATAATAAACACGTAATTGGACCATAATAATCAATCAAAACAATTACATTAACAAAGAATCAAATCATATTAAAATATCAATATAGGTTTCATCTAACCTAAACACTAACAAGACTTTTAGTTACACATTATCAAACATGAAATCAAACATACATAGATAGAAAAATGAAGTGAAAACAATGGGTTCATAATTCTAAATTTCCCTGGCCGTCTTCTATTGAGTATTTTAGCAATGTAGAGGTTTGATCTTGTATTTCGATAGATCTATTGATGATTTCTTCATATTTTCCGCTTCTTTGGACCAAAATTACACCTTGAGATTGAACTCCACGTTTGAAATCACCTCTTAATATATGCTCTCTCATCCATCTTCCATTCACATCTTTATAAATTGAATTCTAGGAATTTGTCTTATGCACAGTCTTGTGCATGGCCGTGCATCACCAAATTCTCTGAAAATCGTGAAACTGTATGGCCTAGGAGAAGTGCACGGGTATATGCATAGCCATGCATCCCTTCTGTGCGTCGAATCTTCATTTTGTTCCATATTTTCATCCAAATTCTTCTCCTTTAAGTTCGTAAAGCCAATTATACTCTATATACACACTTGGAGCAAATTAAATACTAAATATATAACAACAGTATCAAATATCATGAAAAAACTCATCAAATACAAGGTATAGATATGATCAATTATACATTATCAAACATCCCCACATTTAAACTTTTGCTTGTCCTCAAGCAAACTATAATCAAATTTAGAAAATTTACAATATCAATCCATCATCAATATCAATTTGTCCGTTTATACTATATATCATCATATCCTATTGAATCAAATTAACATACAATTAGAATCAAGTTGTCCTAAAATTAACTTCCTAAGAAATATTAATAGTAATCATATTAGGAATCACATTGAAATTAAAAGAATATACTTTTACATCCAAACCAAGATTTTACTCAATACATTTAAGTGTCTAGGGTAAAAATATCAAAACTCTCAATCAATGCATGGTAGAACTCTTACCATAAGCTTGCAATAAAATCACATTGGCACCACTTATGCTTCAACTAGAAACAAAAATATAAAGGTCTTTATAAGGTTGTAATGAGGCTTAGGTACGGTATGGTTGGGATATATAAAAAAGGTTAAATTAAAGGAGATTTACTAAAGAGAATTTACAAGAATTGTTACAAACATTCAGGTCCTTTCGTTGTAAATACATTAGTACTATATACTTATTCTTTTCTCCTTTTTTTTCCTTTTATAATCATTTTTTCTTTTTTTTGTTATTTTGATTCACAATATTCAGTACCATAATAATAAACATACTAGAACTTTCAAAAATTTCAAGTCTCAATAAGTAAACAATGTAAATAACCTTCAAGGTTCAAAAAAATAAAAAGGTCTTCAACGAAAAATAGGATAAAGGATAATATATGGGTTTAATCAATCAAAAAGGCTAAGGCTCAACTTGGTTATTCCTAAAGGTAAATTTTATTGTATGGTGATTTTTAAAGAAATAAGCTAAGCAAGTTGGTGAATCTAAGTGCCTTCATTATGTCAATGTTTTTAATTTAACAAATAGGAATTATCCTACTATACATGATATTACACATATGAAAGAATAACAAGAGCTATAAAAAAATTTGAAAATTTCTCTTTAGGCTCAAAAGCTCACGATAAAGATGAGTATATATGTGTGTGAATAATATGCAATTTCATTCAACTTGAATATTTCAATGATTACAAAATATGACTTAGAAAATAATTTTAGTCTAACTATCATCATTTTCCACACCAATTCAAATCAATATTTAACAAGGAAATATAGTATTCATGGGTAGATTCAACCAACTCAAGATATTAGTTAATAAAATTTATAATTAGGATTATAATAAGCTTAAAGAAATCAGTTTAGAATTCATTAAACCCATCCCCACACTTAAATTGTACATTGTTCGCAATGTATATAATACAAGTATAGATAAAAGTGAGAAGGTTTTTCGTACTTTCCTGATTATGATGATTTCCTGATTTCAGATCCATCTAATAGTGAATTGTATCCTTGTAAAATATAAAAGAAAACGATAAAAAGAACAAAAGAAATAAATATAACGTGAAATAAAATCCTGTACCAATATATAAAATATAATCAAAATGAAATAAAACTAAAACTTATCCTAATTCATGAGTTACCTCCCATCTAGCACTTCTTTAATGTTAGTAACTAGACGTAACCTTTGTGTTCAATTTCATCTTGGATCAATAATTAGTAGCTTGCTTCCACCCTTTTATCTACAAACCAGTTTTATAGCATATAAACAGGCCACCTGTTGTATTATGATATAAATGATATGATGTATTAAGTTAGTGAAACAAATTAATTACAGTATTGCCCTTTTAAATGACAAACTGTTAATAAAATGAGGGATAATGAAACTCCCTGAATCATTAGCTAACTCGAACAGTTTGTCTTTGAGAAAATGGAAACCCTCCGTACTTAAGGTCAATACTGACATTTCATCAGTAGTTTCCTTACTTAGTTCCTCCTCCATTTCTTCCTCAACTACCTTTGTTCACTCTTCTTCTTCCCTTTAGGAAAAGGTTTTTGGCCTATCTTCTTCAACTAACTTTTGTGACTCCTCTACTTTCCCTTATTGGATGGAGGCTTTTTCAGGAAGCTCTTCTTGTAATGCCTCTTCATCTTTGAAGCCAACCGTCCTCATTTCTTCACTCTGCTACATTAATAGGTTCAAGTAGTATTCTTCATTATGCTCAAAATATTTAAGTGAAGAAACCTTTCCTTTGAAGTCATGTAGACTAGCTTTAAGTTTGGCAATATATTTCATCAATTTATCTTTGATATTTGCTTCCTCTTCCTCTTCTTCTTCTACTAGGAACTCTTTTTCGCTACTATGCGTGATTGCTATTCCACATTTTTTAGGGTCTATTTTTGTAACTATACCTTAGAAGTATTATAACATGTCTAGGGTGTGTTAAGAAGTGAATGTAATGCATTAAGTGAATCTTAGTAAGAGACATTATGATACTTAATGTAAAAGACATGGGTTAATGGGTAATGTGTTCAGTTTGGCATGGACATACATACTTAGATGTGAAATATGTATAGGAATTTTTGATATGTTACTTGCATTTATAAATGTGATTTGAGGGGAATTGGTAGAAGAAGTATCTTATTTGCTTATGGAATTTTATTGCTTAAATTGGATATGTTTTTGTGTTGCTCTTGCATAATAAGACCGAAGTTAGTTGATTTGGGATGTGGATCTCATTAAATGGATAGGTTCCACTGAATGTATTTTTGTAATTTGTCTATATATTGGCCTGTAGACCTCCAAATTGGATAATTTTAATTAGAAATTAAATTGGAGACATAGATTTAAAACTTTCATGGAGGAACCAAAATTTTATTATGCCTCTAAGATTTTTGAATTCTGGCTTGAATTTGAGTTATGGTTGTTGCCCTTGTTTTCGAACAGCCTGTAGTGTTTTGGGATTCTCTCTTCACCTTTATCTCTTCTTACTTTTCTTATAAAGGAATGAAATTATAAGAAGAGCGATTGAGAGGTATAATTTTGGTGTTTCTAGTTGTTGAGTTAAGCAAAGCCAAAGAGGAAGGGAAGGAAAGGCAATACAAGACCTACTTTGTCAATTTTGAGGTTTGGGACTTCACTTAGTTGATTTATATATTTGTGTATGAGTAAATGGATATAAAGATTCATTTGGATGTGGAATTGTTGCTGGGATTTTGCTATTATTTTGGTGTTACTTTGCATGAACTTAGTTGTATATGACAAGAGAGTATCATATAGTGGAATTCTGTGTTTGAGTCAGTCACATTGTTTGAGTCATAACTCAACCTACAAACCTCTAAATTATGTGAGTTCAATTGCATATGAAACCTATTACATAGAGCTAAATATCTTTAAAGTGACTCTAATTTAATTCTAGCTCTATAACCCTATAAATTGAGATCGGAAAATGTGACCTGATGTTGCCCCTATTTTGGAGCATCTTGTGATATTTTACTTATATCTCATGATTTAGAAGTCCAAATGGTATGATTGTTAGTGCTATAGAAACTATAGACATAGAGGAAAAAATTTCTAGAGGACTTCAAAAACTAGTTCTAAGTTTTTCTATATGCATATTGAGGAAAAATAGTGGTATTGAATGGAGAGAGTGTCTGTCACGATTGTGGCATTATTTTTGTTTATAATTTCTACCGAATCTTATTTGAACCTTTTTGAATTTGTATGAAACTTTCAAATACTTAGAAATAAATGAAATAGGACTTACCATACGTGAATTGGGAAACATTAGAATATAAGATTGAGCATAATGTATTTCAAAGAAAATTTACATGTATAAATGATTTGTATGCATATTCATTACTCATATGTGTATAGGATGATTATACAAGTATGATTTTGACACCTTTCTACTAGTGATAAGTCATGACTTTCATGTATGAACACAGTTACATATTTTATGACCTGAAATGTATATCATTTGACTTGTTAATATATGAATTGTGAAATTGGCAAATGGTTAAAGGGAATGTTATAGTGTTCGCTCTATTATCTTGGATGTGGATAGATAGACATGCCTATAGTGTTACAGTGCAGTTGCTATAGTATGACACCACCGGTGTCCATAATTCTATATCTTCAGCTATCCACAGTTCAATGCCTTCGGCCACAGTTCGATGCCTTCGGGTATCCACAGTTCGATACCTTTAGGTATCTATAGTTTGATATCTTCGGATATGCACAGCACCTGTTATCTACACCCAAAGAGAATGTGCAGGCTTAACACCAAAAGGAAACTTAACAGCCATAAATAAGAAGCACATCATGTTGGCCCTGGGTTTTGGTTCTTATTTTGCGGCGACTAAGCAGCAGAATTAGGGAATTTTGGAAAATAATAGTAAAAGTAAAAATAAAATAAACATAAGTCACGGCTGGGAGTAAAAACAAAATACACAAACAAATAAAAAAAATGACAATGTCATGGCCGTGATAACCGAAAAGTCACGGGCGTGAGACAACAAGCACGATCGTTCATTTCGATAAATACTGCAAATTTTGCACACCCACTTCTAATCTTCATAACTTTCAATCTCAAAGTCTACAAATTTCAAACTTTATGTCTTTGGAAAGCTAAAAGAAAGAGCTACAACTTTTATGAAGATAATTTTATCTAATTCTGCCTAAATCAATACAGTTTATTCAATGAAGATTTAGAACACATTTTCATCCCCTTTTTCTCTCTACTGTTAATATATACTTCTATGCAATTTCCAAAAGACCTGAAACCGAAAGAATAATCCATACATACAAAACTCTTAGCTTAACCATTCACTTAAGAAAATCTATCCCAAAGCCATCAAATATCTTACACTTGTATTCCTAACATAAGTTAACAACTTAACAAAGAAGAGGATTTGAACATGAACAGAAGAGAAATTCTTCAACTCTTACTGTCATTCATTTATCAAATAAAACAGAGTATGTATATTGCTCCAATTACAAACAAAGGCCACATCAGTAGCATAATACAAAAATACAACATGGATGCTCATGCCTAACATGCTTATAAAGCTACCAAAAATGATCCAAACTAACTTAGTTATAAATGAAATATAAATTCTTGAAGTCAGTCGAAGTTTTTGCAAGGTTCAATGTTGATCTGCTATTTTTGCACCTGAGGAGTGGAAAGATAATGGGGTGAGCTGGGAAGCTCAGTGGCTAATACATTTATAGCCATCGGTGATGAGCTACACACACACAAAACCAAGCATATTTAAATACACCAATCCAGTTCACATAACACTTAATTTAAATTATAGTCACATAATCCATATTATATGTTTTACAATCATCAAACAAAGCATTTAATTATGAATCATGCTCAGCAAATCACAACAATATGGCTCAAGAGAATCCCATAAAATAGAATGGCAAAATTGAAGTTTATATTACGAATAGAATGAGTCCATTTTTCAAAAATTATATGTCACAAGTGGGCAGCCGGGAGAAGGCTTTAGGTCAACGTGCATGTGTCAAATAGAATGGTATCTCTCTTGCCCACACAAGCAAATTTCCAATGATTACATATTTCATATGATATTCATATTTTCATACTTTTTAAATTTTCTATTTTTCATTAACATCAAAATAATAGAATTCTTGCAAACCAAACATGATATTAAATTCATATAACATTTTTCCCATATTCACAATGATTCAAAACAAGTATTATAAACATAAAATCAAATAATACAGCCCATCATCATAAAAACTATAAACATATTACCCACCTATTTACTTGTAACTCCAAGCTTAAGCTTGTCTTTCCTCTTGTTCATACCCTCGACTTTCTTGGTTCCCTTCAAACAAAAATATTTTTCATTCAAACATCATATAGAAATAGAACTTCCATAAAGCTCTATTATCCAAAAAATGAGGTTAGACCTAATCTACTCTTAGTTTATCTAACTAGAAAAACCGAGATCTAGTTAAAAGTTCATGAAATTCTAAGAACATAAATCTCTTGTTCCTCTTCTTTCTCTCTTTATTTTCAGCACATAAAAACTTAGTTTCTCTACTTTCTTCTTCTATCAAAACAAGAAGAATAAATAAAGGTTAGCTAAAAACTCAGCTAAACCTTCTTCTTCCACTTCATATCTCCTTTATCTTTCTTTCCTTCTTCTTCTTTTCTGGTTCGGTTTCTGATTCTCTTCTTCTACTTCTTTCTACATTTTTCTTCTCTCTTTCTTTATTATTTTACACGACTTTCTCTTTTTCCTCAACCTCTTAAACACACCTCTTCTTTTTCTCTTGTTGTTACACAACTCTCTTCCCTTTTCTCTAGTTTCTTCCAGGTTCTTCTTTTCTTTATTTCTTAACCTCATGAACACGTCTCTTTCTTTCTTCACTCACACTCCCTTCATTTGTTCTTCTCTTGTTAATCTAAAACAAACTCTAATCTTCCAAACTTACCCTTCTATGTTTACTCTAATACCTTTTAACTCCTTAACCTAATTCTAACACTTCCATTTAATCCATGTAACTATACGTAATTAAAAATATTCATAAATAAACTCCATAAATTTCTAATTCAAGAATTCTGATTTTTACTCATGAATAAATGCCAACAAATTCTCATTTAATAATTCTAACTTTTAAGAAAAACTCAGGGTCCAAGAATTCTCCCATCTTGAAGAATTTCGTCCTCGAAATTCTTACCTGAGTGATCAAACAAATGGGGGTAATGTTGTCTTATGTTTTCCTCAGTCTCCCAAGTAGCTTCTTCACTTGAATGATTTCTTCTAAATGACTATATCTAAAGAAATCGCTTGATTTAGTTGCTTATTCAAAGACCCTACTATTTTAACTGGTTCCTTAATATATCTCAGGTTTCTCACAATTTCACTACCCTTTTTACCAAACTACAACAGACCTCGTCAAGGCAATAGGATACTCTCAAAACACTTTTATCTTCTACTTGTTATTCCATATCTCTTCAGCGTTGATCCACTTAACCCTTCTGTTTTTCTTGAGTCGCGCAGATTCTACTACAGATCAATTTTTACATCATATGCAATCATTCACTTACATTTATCATATACAATCACGTTAACAGTTCAATTTTATCAGACCTAAGTTCCTTTAACAATAACAACAACATCACCTCAAATTTATGAACCTAATAATATAGGTAGGCTACTTTACATTAAACAAAATTCATGCACTCTCTATAGCATATTCAGCTTCTTATACCTGAGTCCTATTTCTAACTGACTCCAATAGTCACTTCTAATTTGTTTAATAGTCATTCATTCCTAGAAATGGAACATTTAATTTACATGATATGATTCAATAAAACATCTCTATCACAAAAAGGTTTCCCACCTCAATCATCTACACTGTTTCCATAATCTTTATCAATCAACTATAGTCATCATTGATACCTCAATAAGATTAATTTCAACTGTTCATGATATTTCAATAAAATCAATTACTGTCACACTTTACATGATCAAAATAATAGAAAGTTATTTTCGACAAGTCACCAATTAATATCTCATGCTAATGATACTTCAATCGTAGTTGATTCTGAACAACATTTAAATATTCTATGACTATTCAAAAGTTACTTCTCTATAGTAGTTACCTTTTCAATATAACCACCTAATCCCATACTTCCATTGCGTTACCCTAATTCATCTCATGATTTTAACTATTGGGATCATAGATTACTTCTTGTACCACATCCAAATATATATTTCATATGTGCTCAATCACATTATCCACTAATGTAACCACATTATCGGATATGCACTCATAATAATTGGTCAACATAACCTTGAGAACTTCTACATATATCACTATCATTTATTTCATATTCTATATGTACGTTCTTAATCAATTCAGAATTATAGACACATAACTATCTTGAAATTCTGATCTTAAATCTACTAACACAATCTTATACCAGATCATAGCTCTTATCACATTAATTAAACAATCATTTTAAATTCCAAATTCAACCTGTCAATTCCACTTCGCTTGTACACTTTAAATCTTGTCATTTCTACCTATGTCTCTATTTCTTTCTCAGTTAATTAATGAAAATATATTCACATCCATATCAATTCAAGTACATATCCACAACAAAATTTCGTTACCATATTCACTGATATAACTAAAAATATTGAATCTATGTCTAACATATCATACTACGTAGTATTTCTTATTTCTAGATATCCACAAACTTTCATTGTCTTACACTTTGACAAATCACCATTCTTCTCATTGTTTCTAATAACTCAAACTCTTAACGAAAGTTCATACGTGTGACTCATGCGGCTGCAATTATTGGGACTCTATACACGTCAGTACCCTTCTCTTATGGTGGGGAATCAGATGCAGCAGATTCTAGCAAAACTTCTCGTGTTCTTCCACGAGGTGGCATTTTACTCTTTTAATAAAACATTATCTTTTAGCTTATTTTTTCTTTTAATCTTATTTCTCACATGTATGCATGATATGCATGTGACTTAATGAAATCAATAAACTCAACAATGTAATAAGTAATTTAACAATAAAAACGCTTTATCACACATCATATATTTCATAGTATAACATATTATAAACCTAGAAATCCTTAGAAACCACGGGCTCTGATACCAAAGATGTTAGCCCTGGGTCTCAGTTCTTATTTCACGATGACAAGGCACCAAAATTGGGAGACTTTTTAAAATAAAAGTATATATATATATATAACTAACATCAAGATAAAAGAATTTTAAAATCTTGGTAGGAGTAAAAACAAATAAACAAACAAATAAAAAAATAAAATGAGGATGTCACGGTCGTGACAACAAAAAGTCACAGGCGTGATAAGCAGAAGTCGCGGTTATACTTGTGTACGATTGCAAGCTTCCAACAAATATAGGATTTGCACAATCGTGCAATTCGATGAACAGTGTAGCTTTTGCACATCCAACTCTAATCTTCATAACTTTCAATCCCGAAGTCAAAAAATTATAAACTTTATGTCTTTAGCTAAGAGAAAGAGCTACAACTTTTATGAAGATAATTTTGTCTAATTATGTCTAGATCATCACAGTTTATTCATTAAAGATTCGGAACACATTTTTTTATCCCCTTTCTCTCTCATTTGTCAATATACATTCTTACAAAAACAAAAGACTCGAATCCAACAAACACAATTCATATATATAAGACTCCCACTATAAACAATTGCTCCAGAAAAATCTATTCAAAAGCCCTCAACAACTATTAATTTCGTTCCCAACCAAAAAATATCAGTTTAATAGAAGAGGAATTTGGACATGAACAGGCGAATATTTCTTCTGACTCGTACTGTCATTCATTTCCTAAATAAAACAGAGTATGTACATTGCTCCAATTATAAACAAAAGCCGCATCAATAGCATAATACAAAAAGACAACATAGATGCTCATACCTAACATGCTTATAGAGCTACCAAAAATGATCCAAACTAACTTAGTTACAAATGAAATATTTGTTAGAGATTTGCTGAAGTTTTTGAAAGGTTCATTATTGATCTGCTAATTTTTGTGCCTGAGAAGTGGAAAATGATGGGGCGAGTTGCGAACCTCAGTGGCTAATATGTTTATAGCCATCGATGATGAGCCACACACACATACAACCAAGCATATTTATAGAAACCAATCTATTCACAAGAAACTTATTTTAAATTACAGTCATATAGTTCATATCATATATTTTACAATCATCAAACAAAGCATTCAATTACAAATCATGCTCAGCAAATCACAACAAAGTACACAACAATATGGCTCGAGAGAATCCCATAAAATAGAATGGCGAAATCAAAGTTTACACCATGAATATAATGAGTCCATTTTTTTAGAGCTTATGTGCCACAAGCGGGTAGCCGGGAGAAGGTTTTAGGTCAACGTACACGTGACGAACAGAATGGTATCTCTCTTACCTACACAAGCAAATTTCCAATGATTTCATATTTTATTTCATATTCATATTTTCATACTTCTTAAAGTTTTTCTATTTTTCATCAATACAAATGCAGTCTCTTTCAAAGTAAACATAATATCAAATTCACAGAACATTATTCCCACATTCACAATGATTCAAGACAAGCAATTTAGCATACGTACAAGCAAATATTTTAGCTCATCATCACAATAACTATAAACATACTACCCACCTATTTACTTATAATTCTAAGACCAAGTTTGTTTTTCCTCTTATTCTTACCTTCAACTTTCTTGGTTCCCTTCAAACAAACATATTTTCATTCAAACATCATATACAAATAAAATTTCCATAAAGCTCTATTATCCAAAAATGAGCTTAGACTTAATCTACTCTTAGTTTATCTAAACTAGAAGAACTAAGATCTAGTTAAAAGTCTATAAAAATCTAAGAAAAAGAATCTCGGTTCTCTTCTTTCTCTCTTCTTTTTTAGCACATAACCTATTTTCTCTACTTCCTTTTTCTATCAAAACATGAAGAATAAATAAAGGTTACCTAAAAACTCAACTAAATATTCTTCTTCCTCTTCTATGCTTCGATTTCTCCTTCTCCTCTTCTAGTTTCTTCCACGACTTTCTCTCTTTTTCTTTCTTACTATACATGACTATCTTCTCTTCTTTTCTTATTAGTTTAAGACAAACTTTTGTCTTTCCAAGCTTACCCTTCCATATTTAGTCTAATGCCTTCTAACCCCTTAACTTAATTATAACTCTTCCTTTTAGTCCATGCAACACATGTAATTAATTATATATCTAATTAAACTACAAAAATTGCTAGTTCAAGAATTCTAATTTATATCCATGCTTGCTAATTTAATAAAATAAATTCTAAGAAAAATTTGGGGTCCAACATCGTTAACTACTTTTTTTAATTCTTCATAAATCTGATACTAAACCTAATAATAACTACATAGCTTTTTGTAGCTTCTCTGAATTTTGTTCCCTAAAAACCATCCCTAATGTATATTTAAGAGGAATATTTGATTTATAGGTAAAACTTTTGCTTGCGTTTCTCAGTGATACATTAGAGAAGCCTCACTAGGTACTCATCTTTGTCGAGAAAACTTCTATAGTTAGATGAACCAAACAATTTCTTAAAGACTTCATAAGTGACTCACGATCTCATTTTTAATCAACGAACTATTAATAAAGAAAACAACTCAATACTCTCAACTAGATGTAGCGCTTACTCTTCCTATCACTTTGATTTCTCTTGAATCTTATTTTTGTTAGTTATTAGCTCTTAGAAATCCTTCTTATACTATTTACCATAATACTATTTATTTCTAGTGTCAATGCCTTTCATTTTATCACAATATTACGATGGTGAGTCATTCTAATAATCGTCAATTAGCCCTTCATTTCATTGATCATATGATCTAAACTACAAAAAAAAAACATCTCACATTATAGGATATAATCAACTGAATATCCTTTAGTCCACTCTAAACTCCTATCTATCTAATGATGCTTCTTTTCTAACACCTTGGCACTCCTTCAACTTGCTTTAAAGCATTAATTAACGCTCCAGTAATTTTAAGTAACTTCTTTAATTTTAATAATTTCACTCTCAGATCTCTAATCGTGAGCATTAGGTCTTAAAACATCATATCATAGTCTTATCAATTCATTTAAACCCATAAGAAATAGCAAGGCTTTAATATCGAATACAAAGGTTCAACAAACCTTATCTTGCAAATATTGTTTTCCAATATAATTTATTAATAGTTATGCAACTTCATTAGTGATCCAATATTGTTTTTCATTAGTTATAGCACTTAGAATTTCTTATGTTATATTAGCTAGTTAATGTATATATTAGAAATTTTAAATTTGTAAAATGTCATGTCTGAGCCTTTAATAGTTCTAATTTCTATGGGTAAGCCCTTAAAATTCTAAAATTAACATATTCTACCTTACTATTGCCAAATAGACACAAATTAACCTTTAACATTAGAGCTTTGTAATATACCCTCGTATATTTTTCTCAATGGAATAAATAAGTTCTTATTGTTATCATATAAAAATTTCTTAATTCTAACATTTTCACTAAGTTATACGCAAATAAAGGGTATTACCTAAATAGATTTTAATGTTAATAGCTAAATTAAATTCTACAAAAGGTTAGGAGTTTGTTTAGATTTTTTGAGAAACTTTAAGTGTTAATTTATACCTTTTGCCTTGAGAAATTAAATTTTGAGATTTTAACTATTATTTACATGATATGAGTTTTATGAAATCATAACTTTGAGACATAATTTCTTTTGCAATTATATATTGAAAATTCATCAATTGACCTTAAATATATTTTATCATATTTGTCTTGGCATAACTTTCAATATTCTTGATAAGGAGCACATTTTGAAACCTTAAGATATTCAACATGCAAATTATATCTTTTGCTTACTATTTAGTCTATTTATTTTTTAAAATTAAATAATAAGGCATAAATAAAGCAGAAGTCCTTTTTAAACTTTCAAAATCAAAGCAATGATAAAGATAGCATTATTTTTATTATTTAAATATTATATATTTTGTTATCCTAAAAAAGCAAAAGGTTTTTAACTGAGTAAGTTTATAATCTTTGAATTTGTTATAACAAAATATTATACTATTATGTAATTGAATTCTTCATATTAAAGGAAATAATTTTTATTAATATTATTTAATAGAAATTATGATTAAAGTCACTTAAGCAAAGCAACAATATAATTACATAAGAAACTAAAAATATCTCTAAATTGAATCTTTAAAGATCAAGCTGTTGAAGCAAACGAGGATACTTAAACATGAAAGCTAATATTTCTTAAAAAAACTCTTATTTTTTATTTTTAATATTGGTAGAAGATTAAATACTTAAATTTAAATTTAAACTTATATTAAAATATCCTATTTTTTTCAAACATGTAAAATAAATATTTTGTATGTTTGAAACAATCAAGAAGTTTGCTTGGAAAGTGAACTATAAAATGGCTAAGTTTTTTTAAAAATAGATTTTTAGAAAATTTAGCTAACCAAGTGAAATTCAGCTGATCAAGATGATAAAGAATGATGAGTATTAAATGTGATAATTAATCGCAAAATCTTTTAAAAGAAAGTTAATGCAATTGAATTGTAATTTTTAACTTCGTTGAGAAGCATAAAACAAAGTTATGGTTTGTGTTATTTTTTATTGTATAATTTCTTTTGTATTGAGTTAATGATTAAAGGAGGCATTAATTCTTTTTGAAAAAAGAATAAACTTTCTTAAAGGACGTATTGAGTTAATGATTAAGGGAGGCATTAATTCATAAAGGATAGATCAATTGGGGATAACATTTCAATTGATTAGGATCTCCTTAAGGGTTATAATAAGAAGCATTTCAGCGAGGATTATGTCCTTAAGATATATTTTTAAAAGGCTTTGGAACTAGTGATTGTAAATTTCTTTTAAACACATTATAAGATTTCGGTTTTCCTAAGTTGTCTATTGCATAGATAGATCAATGCATCTCAACTATATCATATAATGTTCTTGATAATAGGGAACCCTCTAATATTATTAAGGAACTCTATTCTTTACATCACCCAATACCTAAAGTAGCCACTGTCGAGGAAGTGCTTACCAATACAACTGAAGTGTTTAATCATACACCTAAATCAACTATCATTGATGTTCTTTCTAATATTTATGTAAATCCAAATAGTAGGTACTCCATTAGGTGAAAAGGCCCTTTCTTTTCCAAAACTTACAGGGATATCCTCATATCTCAACTTCCTTTTGTCCCTTTAAAAATAGCAATCTGGTGCAAATACTCTAGTCCTAAAGCTTATACTACTTTATAGCTCACTATTAGAAGTAAATTTCATACTACTAATAGAATCAGGATATTTTTAACAACATCAAGCACTTGCCCTCTATGCATATTAGAGGAAGAAACCATTAACCATCTCTTTTTTCAATGCTTTTATAATGGCTTTATTTGGACATCTTGATATGTTGTAATAAGCATACAAGTCATTGTCCTAATATGCTTTACAACATGTCTATGTAATAAAGGCTACTCTATGTACCCATTTCCGGTTTATCAATTAATTACCTTCAACTTTCAAATATATATATACAAGTCTCCATAATCATGAGCATAAACAAATCACTAACTAAACTCTTTAGTAGATACTAGTATAGTGTGACTTATATTAATGACACGTAAAATCATAAATCATACATAATGAAATTATTCCAATCTCAAAACTAGATCTATGAGCCATAGAAAGGATCATTAATCTTATACAAAGATCAATATCCAAAATATAACTTGCATCATAAAAAAGTCATTAATCATAAAGATTAATTATGGAATAAACCATTTCCTTCTATGAAGAAGTTATAGCACATCTAGATAAAAAATAATCTCTTGTGTACAAGTACAAGAAAGACAATCATATACATGAATTTCAAATATCATTATACAACAAACAAGTGTAAAATTCACAACTTTATTAATCTAAAGTACTATGGACATATCAGATACAACTTACAAACTCCCATTACGTCGAAACATCATATGATAACATAATACCTATATTGCCTTCTTCTTTAAGAAAAAATATAAGACTAAGCCACCTAGTTAGTGGGTTAACTAACATATTTGTGGTGATAATGTGCTCATAAAATATACCACCATCATTAACTTATTCTTAAAGTTTAAAGTAGTTAAGTTCAACATACTTGACATACTAGTGATGATTAATGTTCTTTATATTCCTGGAAAAGAATATAGTACATGAGTTGTCATAATGAATTCTAATTGTTTATAAACTGAATCAACAATCATGTAACTAACAGATTAAGAAAGAATCTCATATTATTATTTGTAGTCAACTTAGGTTGTTGGCTATGTCCTTCATCCTCATAATGTAAATTACAATCTTAGATACTCTATAACAATCTTAGATACTCTATCATACCTTAGTAAAGTCAATATGTGTATAAGTTCACATACCTCAAATTTTTCACATTTAATGAATCTCACCTTATTGTGGCAATAATTCTACAATATTCAAGCTTAATTATTTTAGCTATTAATTTTGTTATAAGGAATGAACAATATTAGTTTGTAGGGAATGTATAAAAAGCAAATGTGGTTCTAATATTGCTATCTTAAATGTGTAGGTAACTGTCATCTACAACTTGTTATAATCTTTCTTTATCCTTCTTTTATTATAAAATTCTAGTTCTACAATACAACACTATTGCTTCCCTCTTACCGAATGACTCTCTTGGTCTCTCTAGCAATTTAACTCTCTTTGTTTATGTTTTTGTAAGCAATATAGTGAGATGATCTACATTTTAATTAAATGCAGGGATTTTTTTCGGTAAGAGGGATCTATTTCAATGGATCTATTAAATCCAAAAGAATCCTCATACCTTTTACAGAGCAGGTGATTCCGAGATTTATTTCCTTTGTCCTTTCTTTTACTTTGTTATAATTTTTTATGAAATTTTGTGCTTAAACTTACAATTAAATTTCCTTTTTTTCCATATTTTGTGAAATGTTTATGTGTGATACTACTCCAATAGTTATACTTCTTCTTTTCTTGATGTTATTTCTATATTTGATGTATAACATGTATATTGGATTGTGATTATGTGATCCTTTTACTTTGTTCATGGTGCTTAGTCAATTCAATTTTATGAGAACTTTGGGATATGATATTTTGAGTTGTTCATATCTTATGAGACCTTTCAACTCTAATATTTTGCTAGAATTTTTTATATTGCAAAGACAGATAGACTGAGTAGACCGAAAACAAAAATATCTATAAATTATGATGCTTACAATTTTAAGAATACTAAAGCATGGTATCTTGAATATTTGTTCCATAATAATATGTTTTTTTGCATGCCCTATATTGTGTTGAAGAGCGTCGCTCATCTTTCTTTATTATTGTCTAAATTTGTCCATCCATTCAGGTTTAACTAATATTTACCATGTGTATTGCTTTAATAATACGATTATGTTACCTTTGGATTTTGTGTGAATACAAAGGAGGTTTTAATTTGGTGTTATTGTTTAGAATATTCTTATAATCATTGATGAGTTTTTATATTCTACATTAATAGTCTAAGTATTTACTGTATTTGGAATAAGTTTGAAATCAATTGTAGGTGATTAATTCGATCGATTAACTGTAGGTGATTAATTTGATAGATTAATACTTCAACTTCAATGTAATTAATGCAAACATAGTATTAACACAAGGAATTAATACGTTTCATAGACCAGACAATTCGTTCCATAATAAACCCCTAGGATAGTATATAAGCTAGAAACCTGTGATGCAACTCCCTTTAGGTTTATTAGTAAAAAATTCCATGAGCCTAGGAGTCACAGCGAGAACTTGTTTCTTAATTCACAAGTGTAAACAATGCCTAATTTAGTTTTGATATCAATTATAGGTGATCAATTTAATTGGTTAATACTTAAGGGATGTTGTGTAAAGTTTAGATGTTCTGTAAATTTTGTAGAACATGAAGGATACTAACTATTGAATCATTGTTTTCAATTAACAGTTTTGCATAAATGAGAAACGTTGATAGATCTTAGATGTATAGACGATTATCTCGTGATGGTTTCATTAATCCTGAGTTTGTTGAGAGAGTTGAAGCTTTTATTCATTATGCATATTCTCAACCTGCATATATGGATGGGCCAAAAATTAGATGTCCATGTAAAAATTGCAAACACATTCATTTCCTTCCTATTGATAAAGTGAATGGCATTTGTTGAGAAGAGGGTTTGTCCTAAATTATTTTGAGTGGACACGACATAGGGAACCATTAATTAGTAGCACCTTAAGGGGTAATAAAGCACAATCGTCAATGAGCTTAAATGAGTTTGAAGGGGGATTGGATTTAGAACAAATAATGTGTATGTAAATGCAAATCCTTACATGTAAATGGTTTATGATGCAGTCGGTTATACCTTTTAGGAAAATATAGAAAATCTTCAAGAAGAACCCAACGCACAATCCAAACAGTTTTTTGACTTATTACACTCAATTGACTAAGAACTATGGCCAAATTATGAGACAATGACTCAATTATCTTCAAATGCTCGTATCTTGAACATAAAGTTTAAAGGGCATATTTCTTATCATAGTTTTGATAAAATTCTTAGATGGAATGAGTTATATAAAGATCTTCACACCGGTAAATATCCAAAAACATGTTACACTTTGGAAAAAAAGCAGAAGGAAATATTGTGTGAATGGTTGAAAAGTATAAAGTTTCCCGATGATTATGCTTCAAACTTGGCAAGGTGTGTGGACATGAGGAATTACAGATTATTTGAGATGATAATTGTCATGCGTGTTTATGCAAAGGTTAATTCCAATTGCATTTCGGGAGTTGCTACCGAAAAAGGTTTGGGAAGTAATAACAAAATTAAGTTTTTAAAAAAAATGCTTAACATCATATGAAATTAAGTTAACTAAAATGTAAAAACTAGAAAGGGAAATTTTAGTAATTTTGCGCAAGTTAGAAGGGACACTTCATCCAAGCTTCTTTCACTATATGGTGCATCTATCTATCCATTTAGCACCCGAGGCTAAACTAGTCGGTCCAGTTCAATATCGTTAGATGTATCCATTTGATAGGTACATAATTTAATAAAAATTATTGTAATTGATGTCATATCATGTTTTCATAACTATTCACTCATTTAAGTATTTGCATCACTTGAAGAAAAATGTGAAAAATAAGGCTAGAGTTGAAGGTTCGATACGTAATGCTTATTTAGCAGAGGAAGCTTATTCACATTACTTTGAGTTGCATGTTCACACAAGAGAAAGAAAAGTTCCTCGTAATGATAATGGGGGAGGAAATTATGATGCCAATGATAACTTATCCATTTTCATATGTCCTGGATGAACATATAGACATTCAATGAGAAGAATGTTATCAAAGGAAGAAATTGAGGCTGCCCCTGGTTATATTTTATTGAACTATCAAGTGGTTCAACCTTTCGTGTAGTAAGTTGAAATTGATTATTTGGGTTTTAAATTTTAGTGTTATTCATAACTGAAATACATAATGATGTTTTTAGATTATACGAGGAATTGTTACGTGAGCTCATGCCTGGCAAAATATAGGATGATATCAATAAAGAAGTTAGAAGACACTTTACTCAATGGTTCGAGTAGTACGTAAGTTTTCACTTACAAATATTAAAATGATTGAATTATAAGATTTAAATGTTCAAACCACAATATACTATTTAATGTGATATTTTCTTTTCTATAGGCCTTAGAAAATCTAGAGAACAAATTCATATGTGATCTTGCGAAGGGATCTTTGTGAACTGTTAAATCATATCCGGTGTATTTCTTTAATGGATACAAATATCATACATAATATCATGGTCATAGTATGGCAACAATAAATAATGGAGTTTGCATACCAGGAGAATTGATAGATTACTATGGCCAAATTATTGAGATACTTAAAATTGAGTACCCTGCATTGCCAATAAAGCGAAGTGTGATGTTTAAGTGTGACTGGTTTGATCCAATTCCAAATGTTAGTACAAAAGTACATAGCCGATACAATCTAGTTGAAATCAACAAGCGAAGAAGATTTCGACAAATTGATTCTTTCGTGTTGGCAATGCAAGCGATCCATGTGTATTATGTCCCTTTTCCCAGCTTACAACAAAATAAGTCAGATTAGTTAGCCGTTTGTAAAGTTAAACCTAGAGGTGTTTTTGAATCACATGGAAAAGGAGAACAGAGAATTGAAAATAAAGCGTTTCCAAAAGACGCTTATGAAATAAATCCGTCTGTCCTATACGAGGATAATGAACCTTTAAACGATCCATGTAATGCATATGTTGAAATTTTATCTGGAGAGGATGAGGAGGGCCAGAGATCTGAAGAAGAGCCTGAGTTTGATTTAAATTTTTTAGAAAAAGAAGATGATTTTAATTTACAATTAAGTGATGATAGCAATTAATTTATGTTTGTAATTAAATATTATATTTAAGTAATCAATTATTTCCTTTACTTGATATATCATCCCTGATTCTCTTGTGGCATATTACACTTCTGCTCCTAAATTTTATTGCTTACCCTCTTTTTTTTGTTTTATTTCCATCTTGACTAAACATGGCATCTATTTTAACTCTTTTAATTTATTTCTCATTTTTTTATGCTTGAATCTGACATAAGAAAATGCCAACTTTGTATGATGTTCGTAGTATATTCTTATTGGTACACTGAGATTACTTGTCATAACTTTGAAGGACTGAAGCTTAATATTAATTTCAGGTTGAAATATGTCACCAAAGAGAAGATATGATATTATGCGACCAAGATTCAGACCACAATTCGGAGGTGAAGCATCTCATGGTGTAGCAGCTGGAACTGAATCACCTCCTCCTGCTCTAGCTACTACACTTGTAGATGAGGCATCACCTGCCGTAGATGCTGCTACACCATCCATCACTCCTACATCATTTGGTACCCCTATACTGATAGAGATATCAGGGGTAAACAATGATGATGAAGGAGACGACCACCAATCTGGAGCTGAGGGACCTAATGGAAGAACTTACGTTACAATTGTCAATAATATATAAGTGAAAATACATTGAATACTATACGTTTATAATTAAGTTATAGGTTCCAATTTTCAAAACGGTAAAAAATTATTTGTTTTTATATTAGATTCATTCCATCTAGACCGTGCTCAAGAAACATGACATTAAAATTCAAGGAGAAGATTGATATTGAGGGTTATATATAGAAGAATATCTCTCAAATGACAAAGGAAATTTACTATCAGGAGTTTGAGGTATAACAAAAATTATTATTATTTTTAATTAACAGTTTTATCCATTAATTAGATAAATATTATTATATCATAAGTATTAATTGAATGTTTTTCCTTTTATTTTAGGAAGAATTTTTTTGGGATTCTCAATTTGACACGATCATTTATAGCGTATGGGAGAAACGAGCAAGTACACATTATCACGACTTTGTTGCAGCGATACACAGGTCAGGTGTACAACCGCCTTACATTTATGAACAAATATGGAGTCATTAGTAGCAGTATTGGATATCCCCTGAGGTAATGTCCATTTTAGAGCGTAAATTGAGCAACATACATGGAGGACTGGGGAAAGAGAGTCTTCTCGTACAGACGGGAGGATCTATTATCCTCTAAGAGCATGTAGAGAGACTTGTAAGTATCTACATTTTAAATTTATATTCTTATTTCTTTACTTTAATGTATTTCTATTGAATTTTATGTGTGAATTTTGGAATTAAAATATGTGTTTCTTATTGAGAATGATAATGTTATAAATGTCTGGTGCCATATATGTCTGTGTATTTTAGTTTATTTTGTACTCGACAGGGGTAGATATCATAAAAAGAGAGGAAACTTTGCTGAAATTTTTATAAATTCTAATTCACTTATAACATTTTATTCTTATGCATGAAAAGACTATGGGCATGAGGCCTACACCCCGTCAACTCTTTTTGCACACTCACAATAAGAAGCATGACGGTGTGACATTCGTCAATAACCATTGTAGAGAACTCAATATATGTGAATTTTATGATTTAATGATTATAATCATTGCCTTCTGATAGGACCAAATATAAGAAAACATTCAATGACAGTCTCAGCAGTCTGAAGATGTTGATAAGACTTAAAGGTTTATTTATGAATACATGTTATTCGCAATCCTCCACGGCCAGTATAGCAGCATCTAGTAAGCGGTCCACAATTAATGAAGTCCAAGAACTTCGGAGCACAGTGTAGACATTGACAACTTAGTTGCAATAGTCGATGGATCAGTTGCAATAGTTGATGCAGTATATAGCTCAGCTCCGTAATGAGGTGGATGAGTTGAAAGGTAGGGGTAGCACCCCATCTCACCAATCAGAGTATCTGCCGTCTCCAAATTAATAGTATGCTTTTGGTCATTTTATTAGAGTTACGAAAACTTATTATGTACAATCTAATGTTTTTATTATCAATTAAGATATTTTCAACTTTATATCATCAATCAAATTTATGTTTAAAAAATTAAAAGTAATACTATTACATTAATAGCTATTTACATCATGCATCAATTATAACATCATGAAATAAAACTTATTGACGATATTGACAGTACATTATTGAAAAACATTTTCTAATTTATTTACCTACAGAAATCTGTCGATTCGTCGGTAAAATTAGAACAATTGCCAACGACAAAAAACTGACTGTCGAAAATCATAATCAGAATAACAACATCCGTCGGTACAATTGTGTCAATTATCGACAAAAAAGAACATCCGTTGGTAATGTTTGGACAAACTTATTGACTGAAAAGAACATCTACCGCTAATAGTTGAACAAACTTACCGATAGAAAAGCGTAAATCATCGGTAATCACAGACAGAATAACCAACCATAGGCCGTCAGTCCATCTGTAAACTCACCAATGAAAAAAAAAACATAACCGTAGGTAATGTTTTAACAACTTACCATCAGAACACAGTAAACTGTTTGTAAATGTACTGATGGAAAATAATTTTCCTTTGGTAAATATACTGATGGTCAATTGCACAACATTTCTTTGGTAAATTTACCAACGGAACATTATTTTCCATCGATACATTTACCAATGGAACATGATCTTCCGTCGGTATTTATTAGCTACGACCATTTTTATGACGTCTTTGTCTGTCAGTAACGCCCGTCGCTAATCTTACATTCCCACGGAATGTTAATGTTTTCCGTCGATAATGTTCGTCACAAAATGACATTTTTCTTATGGTGTTTATTGTCAATGTATTAGTTATAATAACAATGACAAGTTTTTTTTATCATATGATGATTTTCATAAAGAAAAAAAGATTAAATAGCCTAAAACAAAGAAGTTACAATCTATTGCATGGAATTTTATGACTGAGAAGGTGATAAAAGAAAATATAAAAGCTCAATACAATTACTGTGAAAAAGGATTTTTTGTTTAACCTATAAGTGGTACTTCTCACATACTTTATCATTTACAAAAATTTATAATGGAAAGGAAAAATATCATAAGACATAATGAAATTATAACTAAATCAGATTCTTTTTTTGAAAACGTAAAGAATAGTATTAAGAATAAGAGGTCCTTACAAGAATGAGAATATCAAACAATACTTGGTGACAAACAACATTTACTCAAAAGCATTTAAGTAAGCGTTTCAAAAAACCATAGCTTCTTCAGATAAAAGGTAAGGTACAGAGCAAAATGAATTGTTTGATAAAAATGGGGTAAGCGTAGATTGCATCTTACCCCATTCAATCAACCTTACCAAATCAGGGTTAAGTGTCTGGCGAACTTTTGAAGTTGGGAGCGGAGCAACAACTGAAGAGAGATTCCAAGGTCTCCTCTTAAATATCATCCCGCGTCTTAGATCGGAGCTATTCTCGTAATGTTCAGAGTCAACAGACACATCTATAGAGGAAGGACTCTACTTTCTAGGTACTTTCATATAAAGTTTACGATCTACTCTTTTATTCATTCGTTAGCCCTTTTTGCACTAATTAATTGATTCTCCACGAAGAGGCTAGATTAGGGTAAACTCTTTCTGACTTGGTAGAATATAGTAGTTTCTCTTTGATTCCACCGATTAATGAGTAGAGTACCTCCTTTTTGGAATGAATGATGTTTTGAAAGCATTTGTTGTTTCTCTTTCACCATATCTCCTTGATGGAGGAGGCAAAGGAGATGATATAAATATGTTTGTTGTATCTAAAAGTATGGTTTAGCTTCAGGAGCCATTCTCGTGCTTCTGTGAAGGTTATACTTGCAGTAGAAATTAGACACATCTCTTGTATCTTCTCCCATAAAAACTAGAAAAGGGGGTAGTGAAAGAAAAGATGATTCTTCGATTCTTCCTCTATCTCACATAGAACATAAACGGTATTGGTAGTGATGAAGTGCATTATATCCATTGTGCTCAACTTATTAAGAACAATAAGCTATAGAAGAATGGAGTAACTAGGCATAAATGACTTATGCCAAATGATTAGAAACCATATATGCCTTAAATTGTTCTAATTCTGCTACTTTCTGAATCTAGCAATGTTTGAGGTGTTTGGAAGCAGGTTGAGACATTGGAATATGTCCTCGTTATCTAGGTTTGGTTGGTAGTTAAGAGTGAGGTACTACAATTTTGATGGAATGTTCCATTGGCCCCCTAGCAAGATGAAGTTAACTTTTAATTTGATAAGAAATCCATTCCAAAACTGAAGAGCTTAGGGAGATCTAATTATATGGCCTTTACTTGTCCAATTATCAAACCATAAATAGGCCTTTTTACCATTTCCAGCCTTACAAGACACCAAAGGTTCTAAGATAGGTCTTAGCTTCAATAGTTAGATAAAGGGCCGAGAGAAGGAAGGTTTTATAGGAATAGACCAAAGGATAGATCCTTTCAGGATATAGATATGAAACCAACGAATCTAAAAAGATTTCTTTTTCAATAGGATGTTCCATAGATTTTTTATCGATGCTAATCTATTAAAACTGGCAATAGGAATTAATCCTAATCCCCCTTCTTCTTTACTCTTGCAAACTTTTGACCATTTAACCTTAGCAAAGTGACTGTATGAGTTTAAGTTTCCCCATAGAAATCTTTTGAAAAACTTCTCAATGGTAAATCAGATTCTAATAGTATTAGTGCATTGAAAAATATGAAATGTGATCATAATGAACTGCATAAGGCATTGAAAAATATGAAATGTGATCATAATGAATTACATAAGGCAAGTAATATGAAGATTGTTGATAGTAAGCCTTCTTTCATATTTATCGAATTGCTTACATTTAGATAATTGATGAGCCTTGCTTCTTATACAACATATCAACCAGTTGCAAATATGATATAATATCTAATGCTGATTATAAAAGAGAATCAATATAGAAAGACTTATTTAATTCTTCTATTAACATTATCAATATAGAAAGACTTATTTAATTCTTCTAGTAACATTTTCTTGACTTTTGATAATTTGAAGAAAGAAGTATCAAAGGATAGATATAAATACATTAATTCTCATTTTATTGATTAAAAGTAGAAGTTGTAGAAAAAGATAAGTCATTTTAAGGCATTAAAACCTCTTTTTAATGGATTATCACTTATTAATAAAGTAGCTTTATGCTTAGTTCAATGAAAGGTTGATAAAATATTTTATCAATCTAATTGGATATATTTATAAAATAAATATAGTCAATTTTCTCAAGTTTTATCTTGTTGCAAATGATTCATTATTTTGTAGGAGGAAAATTTTCATGTTAGATTTTTTTCATATTATGGATATTGTTATGCAAGTAGGTCTAAAAATGATTAATGATTCCATTGCTAAATCCAAAATAGATGTAAGCATTTGAATTAAGTATATTCCAAAATTTAAGAAGTTCTTTGAGATGGCTTCTAAATGTTTTCATTTAAATATGATGAAGAAAGTAAAAGCTGAAGTCTAGCTTTCTTACCTTTAGAAACCTAAAAACTTCAACAAAATATGGAAACCATAGGGAAAATATTTACTACAAATTTATACAATGAGCTTATAGACCGTGAAGAAGCTGCTTCAAACAATAATACATTAGTTAATGACACCAATTCTCTAGTGATGGAACTGGTGGAAAGTGGGGACTTACCTCAAGAAGACAAATCATTACAGATAGCTTCTAAGTCCCTAACTTAGGAAACTATCATGGCTAACGAAAAATGATATTTGGTACTAAATAGGAGATAAACATAGATAAAGGGAAAGAAAGTGATGAATTTGAATTAGCTATAACTAGTAGAAAAAGATCTGGCATAGAAAAAGATCTGGCAGGAAAAAAGGAAAGGATGTCAAGAGGCTCTTAACCTCTTACATGATCCTTATTAAAGGTATTATAATTTGGAACATAAGAGGGTTGAATGACCCTTTAAAAAGAAAAGCTATTAGGGATTTTGTTTTAAGGAAAAAGTCTGTAGTTTTAGGCTTAATAGAAATAAAATTAGAGATTCCTCAGTTACAATTCAATCTTGGTTTTTAGGTGTTAAATTAAAAATACATTCAAATCACATGTATCATTACAATAGTAGGATCATTATAGCTTACAACTTATATAAGGTGACAATACAAACTTTATTTACCTATGATCAAATAATACATCTTACATGTGACCTTCAAGATGCTCCAAGATGTTTTAATTTGTTTATAATATATTATGCTAACTAAACATTCTAGAGATCTAAGTTGTGGGATGAAATTAAAGGAATACATTATTCCATCAAAGGATCTTGGGTAATGATAGGAGATTATAGTTTTATATTATCCCCATTAGAGGCAAATGGTAGCAAAATTAAGACTAAAAAGGTAGAGAAAGAGTTGATTTATGTAACACAAGGGAAAAATATATTGGTTATGAGATATATAGGTTATTTTTACACTTATAACAAGAAGCAACAAGATGAATACCTCATAAGAAAGAAGTTGGACAGGGTCATGTTTAATCAATAATGACTTCCTCAATTACCTAGTTCTTATGCTCGTTTTTGGGAACCATTATGTTCTAATCACCCCTAAAGCATAACAAATAGTAAAGCTTCTAGGGTTCCATTCAAGTTCTTTAACTTTTTGATAAGAAAATAAGGCTCTGAAGAAGTGGTAAGGAGAAATTTCCAGATAAAGGTAGAATGTTATATATCATACCAACTTGTGAGAAATTACAGAGAGTTGAGCAAGGTATTAAAAGCTTCACTAAATAAACTAAGATGGATTCAGTAGAGAACCTAGAGCAAGTCAAAGAAAAATGGTGAAAGGAGCAATAAGAATGACATAAATCTCCTCATAATCGGATTTTGAAGATCTAAGAAGTCTCATACTTGAAGGAATGAAATTCAGCTCTAAATTTACATAACTTTATCCATAGAAAGAAGACTAGAGTGAATTGGTTAAGAAAGGGAGATATAAATACCAAATTATTTTATAACTCAATATTGGCTCGTAGGAACAAAAACAAAATTACTTTGTTATTTAATAAGAGGGGTTAAATGAATACAAATCAAAAGAAAGTAGAGGGAATTGCTTTGAGCTATTTAAAGGAACTGGTGGGTACCACAGGGTAAGAGGAGAATACCAATGGAGACTTTGCTTAGGCAACTAACGAGAAAAATATTCAATAAATAAATGAGTTCTTAATTAGTCCAGTCACAGCTTAAGAAATCAAAGAAGTCTTTTAAAACCTAAATCTATCAAAAGCTCATTGCCTTGATAGATTTAGTACTCTTTTCTTTCAGAATACTTAGAGTGTAATTGGTGAACTAACTATGGAAGCAATGCAAGAATTATTTTCCTCCTCCAAGATTCTAAGGGAAGTGAAAAACCTCATATTTTCCTCATTCCCAAAATCTAGAACCCATTTTATATAAAAGACTTTCATCCCATTTCCTACTGCAATACAATTTATAAGCTAAATAAAAAATAATAGCCAATAGCCTCAAGAGTTCACTGAAGCCCCTAATAAACCTGTCTCAAAGAACCTTCATTTAAGGTAGATACATTAGTGATAGTATATTATTAATTTAAGAATTGATTTTTTCAAAATTTTTTGACATTAGTTTCCTTTAAGCCTTTGATTTTCCTAATTAGTTTGTTCATTGGATAAAGGAATGTGTCACTTCAGTCACATTTAGAATTTTAATCAATAGGAATCCAACAAACAACTTCAAATGCTATAAAGGAATTAGGCAGGTGATCCTCTTTTCCCCTACCTATTTACTTTAGTTATTGACGTTCTATCCAAGATACTACATGCTCTCACTTATGAAATTCTCATATTTAGGTACCACTTCAAATGTAGGGATATGAAGATAATCCATTTAGCTTTTACTGATGATCTTATGTTGTTTTTGGAGCTAATGCATACTCTCTAACTATCATTATAATAAGAATCATAAAAGAATTCACTAAATTGTTAGGGTTAAAAGCCAATTCCTCCAAAAGTTGTATCTACCAACCACTACAAGAAAATGGATGTTTAGCGACAAAAATTATCGACAAAATGTGATGATTTTTCATCGACAAGCAAATTTGCTGGCAAAAATTATCGACTGCATGAGTCATCGGAGAAATGTCGTTAGTAACATTTAGCGACGAAATAGAAATATTCCATCAGTAATTTATCGAAGAACAATTTTTTTCCATCACTGAATATAGCAATAGATATTTACCGATGCAATAGACTTCTATTCCATCGGTAAATATTACCGATGAAAAAAGTGTTAAAAATCTGTCAGAACATTTAACGACGGTAGTTGTTTTCTGTTGGCAAACTTAGCGATAAATATTGTATGTGTATGGTAAATTTAGCGACGGTCAAGTTGTTGAAGCTCTGTCAAAAAATTTAGCGATAATAAGTTTTTTTGTCAGTAAATTACTTGCTGACGGAATGTTCTTATTTTGTTAGTAAATTTAATACCAAATTTATTGACGGATATGATAATTTTGTCGATAAATGCATTGATATTGTTTTTCTATTTTTTCAGCTTTGATTGGTAATTTTATGATTTATATTTATTTTTCAATATTTAATTTATCTAAATAGTAAGTTAAATGATAATATAAAATAAATGTTATCTTAATTGATAATAAAAAATATTATCTATAACAATAAATATGTAATTCATACAAAATGACTTGAGGGTAGCAAAACTAAGTTATGCAGTTAGTGAAGGTGGATGGTCTGACTGGTGCGATGAGATGCTGCCCATTCCTTTAAACTCATCCATCTCATTGCAGAGCTGGGCTATGTACTCCATCGACTGTTGCAATTGAATTGCTAGCATTTGTATTATGCTCTCAAGCCAATTGGATGCCGCCGCTTACTAGATGTAGCTGTACTATATGTGGAGGATTGCGAATAGCATGTGTATACAAATAAACCTAAGCTGAAGATCCTTCCACAACGATCTCTACCACCCATGCATCAAGATATGCCTAACTCTCAACAGTTTCAGAGTGCTTAGACTGTCATTGAATGCTTTCTTGTATTTGTTCCTATCAGGAGGCAATGTTTGTGTTAATAAGTGATAATTATTAAGAATTAATATTAAAACATAATTTCACATGCATTAAGTTCTTTGCATCGAGTGTTGACGAAGGTCACACCAACACGCTTCTTAGTGTGGATATGCAAAAAGAGCTTATGGGGTTTATGCTTCCTACCTTTGAACTTTTCCTGCATCAGAATAAAATGTTATAAGTGAACTACAATTTTAAAAAAATTTAGCAGAGTTTCCTCCATTTTTATGATAATTACCCCCAGTTGAACACAGAAAGTAACTCAAAAAAACATATATATATGGCACTAGACATTTATATCATTATCATTCTCCATAATACACATACATTTTCATTCCAAAATTCACACATTAAATTAAATTGAAAAACATCTAAGTAAAAAAATCAGAATATAAACGTAAAGTGTAGATACTTACATGTTTCTCTGTAATAAATCCTCCAGTGTGTACGGGAAGACTCTCTCCCCCCGTTCCTCCACGTTTATTGGCAGAATTGTACTCTAAAATAGACATTGCCTCAGTTGATGTCCAATACTCCTACTGATGACTCCATATTTCTTTAGATATTTATGGAGGTCGTACACTAGTCTTTTGTTGCGCACCAAGAAAAGCTCTATAACGTGTACGAGCTTGCCTTTCCAATACTTTATAAATTATCATGTCAAATTTAGAATTCCAAAAAAATTTCTGAAAAAAGAAAAGCATACTATAAGTAGTTATAACCTACGGTATTTATCTAATTAATGTATAAAATTAATTAGATTAAAAATACAAAAGAATATATTTTTTTTACCTCAAACTTTTGATAATAAAAATCCTTTATCGCCGGAGAGATATTTTTCCATATATAACCCTCAAGATCAATCTTCTCTTTGAACTTGGATGTTATGGTTCTTGAGTACATTCCAGACGGAACGAACCTTATATATAAGCAATTTTAGATCATTTTCAAATTAAAATCTATAACTTTAGTATAAACCTATGGTGTTATCATGCATGTATTTTCACTCACAGGTTGTTGGCTTATAAACCTATAACTCCAGTATAAACCAGGTTGGAGGTTTCCTTCTTCATCCATAACATTTACCCTTGATATCTTTGTCACTATAGGGGTGGTGGATAGTGTAGAGCTATTGGATGGTGTATCAGAGCTATTGAATGGTATAGTAGCAGGTATAGAAGGTGATGCCTCATCTAGATGTATAGTAACTGGAGGTACAACACTTGATTCTATAGCAGCTGCAGCGTGTCATGCTTTACCTAGAAAGTAACTGGCTTCAAATCATGGTAACTTTAACCTTAATCGCATCATATCCTGTTTTCTCTTTGGTGGTATATTTTTTAACCTGAATTTGACATTTTATTAAATATTCGAGTAATAGAACAACATAAAATGAATATATAAAAATATATTGTTGATGAAATAATATATTTATTCATATAATATTTTATTACAAACACAAATTATTCGTTATCATGATCACTTAATTGTAAATCAAATTTATTATCCTCTTCTCTTCTAAAGAATTAGAATCAAACTCAAGCTCCTCTTCAGATCTCTCGCCCTCCTATTCCTCTTTAATAAAAATTTCAACGTATTCATTATTTGGATTGTTCAAAGGTTCATTCTCGTCATATGTAACATATGCATTTATTTCATAAACATCTTCTTAAAACACTTTACTTTCAATTCTCTTATTTTCTCCTTTTCCATGTAATTCAAAAATACCTCTAGGTTTTACCTTACAAATGGCCAACCGATTTGACTTATCTTGTCGTAAGCTAGGAAAAGGGACATAATACACCTAGATCGCTTATGTCGCCAATATGAAAGGTTCAAATTGTCTAAATCTTCTTCGCTAGTTGATTTCAACTAGAATGTATCGACTGTGCACTTTTGTACCAACATTAGAGTTGGATCAAACCAGTCATACTTAAATATTAAACTTCACTTTATTGGCAGTACAGGGGTATGCAATTTCAAGTAACTCAATAATTTTACCATAGTAATCCATCAATTCTCCCTGTATTCAAACCCGACTATTTACTGTTGTTATATTATAACCATAATATTCTATATGAAATTTGAATCCATTAACGAAATACACGGTCTACGATTTAACAATTTGTAAAGATCCTTTTGCAAGATCACATATGAACTTGTTCTCTATTGAATTTTCTAAAGCCTACAAAAAATCATATTAAATTGTATAATGTCATTTGAACACTTTGATATGATAATTCAACCATTTCATTAATTGTAAGTGAAAAACTACATATTTCTCGGAACATCGAGAAAAATGTCTTTCAAATTTTTTATTGATATTATCCTATGTTTTTTCGGGCATTAGCTCGCATAACCATTCCTTGTATAATCTAAAGGCATTATTATATATTTTTATTATGAACAACAAACCTAAAAAATCAATTTGAAAGTCAACTTTAACTTACTGCGCAAAAGGTTGAACTTCTTCACAATTCAATAAAATGTAACCATGGAATACTCTATTTCTTCCTTTATTAACATTCTTCTTATTGACACTCCATATGTTAGTCCATGGTATGTGAAAATGGATAAGTTACCATCAACATCACCTATTCCTCCCCCATCGTCATTACAAGAAACTTTTCTTTCTCTTGTATGCACAAGCTCAAAATAATGTGAACAAAATATACTTGCTTCCTCCACTAAATAAGCATTATATATTCAACTTTTAACTTTATCCTTGTTTTTAACATTTTTCTTCAAGTGATGCAAATACCTACATTAGTGAATAGGGTATTACAATTATGTTATTAAAACATTGGTTGGGTTTTTGTCGTGTGTAAGTTTTAATTAATAATCTTCGATAATTCGCAAGCGCACAGTTTGTTAGTGTAGTACAAAAGGTGTTGATCCCATGAGGAGGGAGTTACTCTAATCCTAAAATTTAAGGCCAGAAATAATAATAGAAATTTAAATTTCACGAAACTAAAAATGGGAATTTAATTCAATCAATCAAATTAAGTATCAAACATGAAATACTAATTACTAAGCAATTGTAGCATACCCAAGAATCAACCAAAAGAAATTACCAATTGAGAGAAAGGGAATTTTATTATGCTTAATGCTAATCTAACTGATTACGAAATATCGAATTGTTAGTTCTAGGTTATTCTAACATTAATTACTCTCTCTCGAGTTATAACTATTAACCGTAAATTAAAAACCCTAATCAGATTATGGAAGATGTAATTTCTTAATTCACAACCTATCCAAAGCCTTAATTAATTTTAAAGTTCTCTAATAAACTATCAGAAATCTATTCAAGATCTCTTCGCATAATTTCTCGATTTGATTCAATTCTTATTCTATTAAATCACTTAACTCTCGTTAGTCTAATTTAATCATTTTTCATTCAATTCACCCTCTCAATTTATTACCGAATTATGAAATCATAAAATCAAACCACAAAAAATCCAATAAACATATAAATAATCAAATTTCATTAATTCAAGAATAAAACTTCGCAGGTGAGTTTAGAACATCCTCAACAATCTAGATCATATCATCAACTACTCAATCCAATTCTATACAATGATAAAACTAAAAATAAACAGGAAATACAATTTAAATGGAGGATGGGAGGCAGCGACATCAAGAAACCTCCTAATCAAATAGAGGATGGGAGGCAACAACATTGAGAAACCTACTGATCCAGTAAGTACGTTGAGTCAACGTCTTCTCCTCTTCTCTCGTCCTTCTTCTCTTCCTTTATCTCTTAATGAATTTTCTCTAGGTTTCTCAAGAAGGTTAATGCAAAAGCTCCTCTTTCTCTCCCCTTTATGTTCTTTTTATACTTCTTTATGTTTTGGGTAGCCCTAGGTTTTTTTGGGGTCCTGAAGGTCTAAAAAAGCTCTCAAAACATGAAGTTTGTGAGTGTTTGCGTGTCTGCTTGATGTAAGCTATGATCGTAACCTACATCTAATGTAACACCCCAACTCCCGCTGAACCCAAACCCGATATCGACAGTGATACCCGAATTTGTGCCCCGCGAGGGTGGCGTGTCACATCACTTAACACATCACTAAACACTTTGCAAAAGTCGGTATGATTTTTTTTAAAACACTTTTAAAATGCTTTACACTTATCACTTATGTGTGCCCACTTTTTGAAACACTTTATTTATTTAAACTGAAAGCAGAACACTTTACAATACTCTGAAAAATCACAACACTTTTATTAGCCACTTGGGCCCATTTCCAATTCACACAATACAATTGTTTCAATATAAATCTCTCAAAATTAACTGTAATACTTAATTACAAATTGGTACAATAAATTGCGGAAAATACAATTAATTAAATAGACAATGCAGACGCGAACTGATCCCAACCTCTTCTTTTCTCTCTTCTGTGCAATAGACATACTCCCGTCTCCTAACGGGGTATTCTTCTGAGTCCTGAAAAATATTTGCAAATTGGGGTGAGCTTGCGAACTCAGTGAGGGACCATCATCGATGGTTCACTCAA
>JANIIA010000008.1:8885949-8897772 GCA_027478495.1 Erythroxylum alaternifolium | reverse complement strand
CCATTATCTTAGGTTATGTGTCGGAATGACCTACGGGCGTCCCGATGCGTATCCCAGGGTGATGGGGTGTTACACATTGGACATCCGAAAACATGTGAGAACACCTTTCTCTCTTATTTGGTGATGATACATATTGTAAAGATGTATTCAGGCTCCCATAAAAATATTGTTTACTCCATCCTTCCATTGTACGTTGTGGCTATAACATTAAATCTTAATTCCTGAAATAAACCATCACACACTGTCAGTGTAGAAAATTTCAAAAGACAATTAAATAAACAAACCAAAAGAATATAGTGAGATAAAATAAAATAAAATAAAATAAAATAAAATAAAATAATACGAAAACGAAATTAAAATGAAAGAAAATGAAAAACAAAGATAAAACAAAATAAAATGAAAATGACTAGATTAATAGCATTCAGTCTTTTCAAATATCACTATCCTAGCAACGAGGCCAAAAATATGATTGCTTATTTCATAGGTTAGTCAATATTTTAATAACCACAACTGTATGGTGTAGTTATAGCTAGTACCGACAAGTATAGGTCGATTATACAAAGACAGTGATTATTAGTAATTACCTTTTTCTTATTATCTAGACTACAAATTGATTTTGGATTTTTAATAAAAGAAAATAAAAAAGCAAGTACGATAAAATAAGTAACGAAGTGGAATAGAGAATTAAGGAAGCACTTAGAAATTTATCAATGTCGAAAGCTAATTTTTAGACTTCAAATGCCCTTAAAACCTTAACAGATTAACCTCTTATGATGCAATTGTTTCCTTGATTTATTAGACCTTGAAAATTCCTATGGTATGGTAATAGTTGACCTTAAGTCTATTAACAACTAATCCTAAGGTTTTCAACCGAATTACTCTAGTTAAAGTTTATATGTTTGCTTTACCGATTTATGAATCTCTCTATTAGGTTTAGCCCTAATCTTGAAGATTTATGTTATCCTATCTCTAGGGTTGTAATCAGCTCCTTCCAATTACAGTAGATCTATTAAACCTAGGATTTCTCAATCTCTATATATGAAATCAAATTATGATCTAATATTCCTGGGTTTATTAGAACATATATTAAACACGTAATTGGATCACAATAATCAATGAAAACAATTACATTAACAAAAAAATCAAATCATATTAAAATATCAACATAGGGTTCATCTAACTTAAACACTAATAAGATGTTTAGTTACACATTATTGAGCAAAAAATCAAACATACATAGACAAAAAAACAAAGTGAAAACAATGAGTTCATAATTCTAGATCTCCATGGTTATTTTCTATCGAGTATTCTAGCAATGTAGAGGTCTAATCTTGTATTTCGATGGGTTTTTCAATGATTTCTTTGTATTTTTATCTTCTTTAGACCAAAATTGTCCTTTAAGAATGAAATCTAAGTCTGAAATCACCTCCTAACATTTGCTCTCTCATTCAACCTCTATTCATATTTGTATAAATTATATTATAAGAATTTGGTTGATCCACAGTCTTGTGCATGGATGTGCATCATAAAATTCTCCACAAATCACGAAACTTCATAAATTGGGAGAAGTGCACGGGAAAATTACTCATACATCCCTTCTGTGCATCGAATCTTCATTTTATGCTATGTTTTCATCCAAATTATTCTCCTCTAAGTTTGTAAATGAAATTATACTCTGTATAAGCACTTGGAGCGAATGAAGTACCAAATATACAAAAAAAGTATCAAATATTAAGCAAAAATGTTTCAAATATGAGTTACAAATATGATCAATTATGCATCTTTCATGTAGTCACATTATTTTATGTCTGGATTAAGCAACATTCTAAATTATTGTTAATAAAGTTCGTAGATTTTTATACTTATAAATTTTATTTTGAAATCAAGTGCCATCATGCATCTTTAATTTTGTTTTTGCATTCGAATCTCACTCATCATCAAAGATTTCTATAATTTGCAACAATATATGTCAACTCTTATATACTCTAGAGATTGCATCAACATCACTCATTTGTCACATTTCGTCATAGAACTTTATCTTATTCTCTCATTGACTTAATATTTTCATGCCAATTAGTGTGGTAAACATCAATCATAAATCATAAAATACTTACACAATTTTACCATTTAAAGTTACACCTATCTTATGAGACAAGGAGATAATCAAGTTAATTATGGTATAATGGTCAACAACCTTCATCACTAGCACAAGTAACAGATTTCTTTTAGAAATAACCAATATCAAGCATATTAGGGTCTTTGAGTGCAACTTTAAAATACCAAAAGCCTTTTTTGATATTGATACTATAGTCATAGTCTACCCCTAATGATCAAATTTCCTATCCCAATAAGCTAGAATTTGTAGAAAAATGTTTAAAGTCAAATTTCTAACTTTAAATACCATCAATAGAAAATTCCTAGATTAGATGGAAATGGAGGGATGCCAAAAGAAAAAGAAATTGTTAATAGCAAGCTTTGTTTTAACTATGTAATCTCTCTGTGCAGCCCTTATTAGTGTTTCATAAAAGCTACAATGAGAGCATCTACCACCTTATTTACTGGGCATTCTTTTAAGTTCAATCCTATTAACCTATAGGTAAATTTTTTAAGGTTGTGATATCCATATCTTGAAGCAATTAAGAATAACTTAACTAAATAAATTATTTTTTAAAATTAAACGTGATTAACTTGCCTCCTAACAAGTGCCTCTTTAGAGACATTAGTTTTACTTATTCCTTAATATTGATATTTATATAGGGAAACAAAATTTTCATCCCCTTCATTTAGAGTTGTGTTGGTGTTACATGAAGGTCTTATTTTATGGATTATTACACCTACTTCTTCTCTTTCCATATTTTTTTTTTTGTGATACATAGTTAACTTCTACTAGTACATCTCTTTCTCATAAGGTGTAAAAGTTTAATGCTTCTTGATTGATTAAATCCTATAAAGGATTAAAAAATTTAGTATTTATATCACAAATAACATAATAGAAATCGTATTGAGAAGAAGGATATTTCTCATCTAAAATACAAAAGATGTCATCTTCTCTTCTTGTTTCCTTATTCTTCTTCTCCTTAGTTGGGTCTTTGTCGCTATTCTTAACGATCGCCATTGCCCTCTCTTTCAAATGCGTCTCTATCTTGCCAAGCAAGGATTCATACCCCCTTGAATTGATCAAATTAGCTAAGTATTCACTCTGAAACTTGATTTTTTTTAAAAGCCACCAATTAGTCAAACCTTCTCCTTTAACCTTTCAAACCTATTGAAAATTGCATGACCTAAGTTTTAGAATATTATTATTCAAAGTTCCCTTAATTTTTGAATCAACTATTTGCTTAGTTATATAGACCAGACCATTGTAGAAATTCTAAATATAACCATGTAGGTAACCCATGATATGGAAAGCTCTCGAGCATATATTTTTATCTCTCCTATAACTTGTGTAATGTATAATTATTGAATTTTCTATAGGCTGAGAAATTGTTGCTCAAATTTATAGTCTTGAATGATGGAAAGTAATTGGCTAAGAAATTCTTTACTAGATTATCCTATATAATGATTGAACTTACATATAGTGACTTCAACCACTACTTTGTTTGATTCTGTAATGAGAATAGAAATAGCCTCATCTAAATGGCATTGTTGGTTACTATATTGAATTCAAATATATCACTATTGTGTGCTTTTTCTAGAGCTTTGAAGTTTTCTCTATTATGCGTTAACTATTTACAAACTAAGACAAGTACACTTATCATTGATAAGTAATATCATGGTAATGGCATGACTATGTTCTATGTCGTATATATTATTTTTTCACAAGTCTTTCTAGAGAAGAAAGTGAGCATTGACATCTCTATATTCTAGGTTATCTATCCTTCTTATTCTTCTTTATTACTTGACATTTTCTCTATTTTTCTGTTTAGTTTATCATGTTCTAATCACCAAAGTTCTCAAGAGGAATGCACCTAATAATTACTGAAAATATAATATAAAACTAAATGAACCGAGAGGATTTAGATTTAAAAAAGTATAGAAAAATGCTTATAATATATATTTCATGCACATTAGTTTCCCTAGTGTCAACGATCTATGAACTTGTGTCTACATTGTCTAGAAAAACCATCAGGATTAAAATTAACAGCAAAATTGTTCTCATTCTCTCCACTCTCTTTATAATATATATGCTATATTACTATAGTGCTTCTCTTCAACATTCTCATAATCTCTTCCACTATACTTTTAAGTTACTTTAACCTGCCATTTTATACTTCTCCTCCTTCCTTAAATGATGTCTTTTATTTATTGCCAACATGTGCTTCTACTTTTGATAGGATTATGCATTAGGTATTCTAATGCTACCAATTTGGATAATCCACCAGCTTAAAGCAATTATCTTTGATATACCCATATTGGTTATAATATTCATAATTCCTCTTTTCTTTTTTCAAATCTTATCTTTTTTATTTGCTTGACTTTGAATCTTTGTAACTAAGGTACTAATTCAACTACATCATTAACATTTTAAAACTCAACTGTTAATATCTTTTTGTTTACTTTGTTAATAGTTACCAATGGATCTTTCAAATAGTAACATATGCTTTACTATTTCATACCCCAAATGTAACCCAATCAATAACTGCTTAAGCTGAATCAAATTCACAACTTCCTTAATTTGCCTTACACCCCCATAATTACATATATTAGTAGATCTAATTTAGTTAACTCAAATTCTTTTAGTTTTATGTAATATAATTTGACATTTTATTTATTATGAAAATTAATAGTGGAGCACTACTAGAAAAACTGCAATTAGGAATGGAAAAAATATACCAAATCCGTCCCAAATTTCGTCGCAACAATACTTAAGGATGAATTTTGGAACCGAAAATGAGACGTCGGTATTTAGTTGGTCACAAAGCTTAGGGACGGATTTTTTTTCCGTCCCTAAATTAATGGAATGGAAAAATTCGTCCGTGGAGCTGTTCCAAAAAATCGGTCCCGATTCCAAATTTTGTACTTGATTTAGGATGAAAATTTTTGCCCCAATATTTTGGCGGAACGGAATTTAGGACGAAAATTTCCTTTTCATCGACTTTTCATTTGGGACGGAAAGTTCCGTCCAAAAATTATTTGTGACGGATTTTAGGACGGAAATATCTATTCAATCGGAATTGAATTTGGGACGGAAATGTCCGTTCAAATTTTGCCCCCCACAGAATTTGGGACGAAAATTGCCATTTCTTAGACATTAAACATGGGACAGAAATTTTCGTTCCAATATTCTTTGTAACAAATTGTGGGATGGATTTTGGGACGAAAATATCAGCTCAATCAGAACTGAATTTGGGTCGGAAATGTCTATTCAAATTTCGCCTGCCACGGAATTTAGGACGGAAATTGCCATTTCTTAGACATTAAACTTGGGACGGGAAATTTTGTTTCAATATTCTTTGTGACGAATTGTGGAACAAATTTTGGGACGGAAATGTCCGTTCAAATTTTGCCCGCCACAGAATTTGGGACAAAAATTGCCATTTCTTAGACATTAAATTAGGAATGGAAAATTCCGTTCCAATATTCTTTGTGACAAATTTTGGGATGGAAATTTACATCAGTCTACAATGAATTTGGGGTGAGTAATGTTCACTGGGACGAATTTATGGATTCTAATTTCCGTTCCGCCCACAATTTTGGAATCGGTTTTGGGACAGATTTTGTTTTCTTTGCCGTTAATTATTGATGGACGGATTTAGGGACTGAAATCTATATTTGGGAACGAATTTAGGGACAAATTTATCTTTTATTTTTGAAGCTATTTTTATAATCAATTTCCAATTCTTATAATAACATTATTTGGCTGTTTTTAATTGAAATATGATAATAAATGAGATTAATAAATTTAAACATAATATGTATGGAATTTATAAATTATGTTATATCCTTAATATCCAACATCATTCATATTATCCATAATATAAATATCCAATAATATCAATACATGACCTACATGCAACTAATATCATATCTAATATCCATAATAATTTCCAAATTATTAAAGTCACAATAATTATGGAGCCTTAAAATCTTCCCCGGCATTGGTAGCACAACGGGTCATGCTGGCAGGGGAGTGCTCACCCATGAGCTCCCTTAGTGATTGCCGAGACGCTCCAGTAGGTACTCGACCAGGAGTTGGCATTGGAGGCAAGCTTGCTCCCATGGACTGAAATGCAGAGAGGACCCATTCTTTAAATTGTTCAAGCTCAGCACTTTTTTCGACTAGTTATGTCTTCAATTGAACCACTTGTTCTTGTAATTGGAAATTGGAAGAAGTCCAACAAGACATCAAACTAGCAGAGGAAGTAAACTCACTAACAAGGTTGCCAGTCCCATATATTCGCCCTTTATACTCTGGGAATAACTCCACCACAATTGACCAGGATCGATGGTGGCTAGATCATCCACTTGGCTAACCTTCTCTGTATATGCTTTGTCAAATTTATCTTACATACATGAAAGGGATTTAATGCATTTAAGCAAAGCTTGCTTAAATTAACAATTGGTGAGAACACAGTACAACGAAAGCATCGAATTATGTATAGAAATCTTACTAGTGTTGCACGATCTCACTCACTTTGCATGTTTCCTTCCTTGTCACCAAGAGTGCGTATGAAAATTTCATGTTGACTTAGAATCCTTCCCAACTCCTTAATCTAAATGAAAAAAAAGAAGTAAAAGAAACAAATAGAAGTATAATTAACTTTAGGGCTGAAACAAAAAGAAGTATAATATGCATAAATTTAAATTTCTTGTTAGTGAATTACCATCCTCTCTCTATACTCCCAAGTTGAGATTGAGTCACCACGATATACACCAGTTGAATTGACTCCATCAGATTTCCTATTTCTTTTTGCTCGCTCACGTTTTTGCTTGAAATCATTCGATGCCCAGATTTTCAGCATCTCTTCCCAATCGATATCTCGAACCCAAAAGGGCCTAGTATTCCATTCACGAGCAGCAAAAACTGCTTTCTTCAAATATGAAATAGCAACATTTCCAAAATAAGACATGCATTTTCTTCCCATGCAATGGATCTCATTTGTAATTGGCCTATATAAATAAAAGAAAAATAAAAAGCATCATGATAAAATAATTTAGACTTAAATGTAAATAGTAGTATAGAAGCCAAACACTAAACAAAGGTATTTTAAATAAAAACATTTGTAACATTTACCTTAAAAGCATCAAACATCTTATTTTGAACATCTTTAGGTACTTTCTTCCAATTGATCCATGGCCCCATATAGTACCCTTGAATCACCTCCGTAACCTTCTCTTTAGCCTTCTTGTCACTACAAATTGAAGAAATGGTCAGTTAAAGTTGACAAAAAAAATACTCCAATTAACTAAATAAAAAGGAAATTGAGACTTACTTCTTAAAATCTTCTGGGCTGATCTCAATAGCATCTGAAGTAGTGTTGGATCAGTATTGCTTGTCGATGGTCGTGAAGATTGTGGTTGTTGACCAGTCTGGATAACAGGGGTTGCAGGTGGTACAAAGGGAGTAGGCAGGGGTGTAAGTGCAGCAAGTGGTGCGGAGGATGTACCAAGGGCTGTAGGGGTAGGATGTGGTGTAAATGTAGTAGTTGGCACTATAGGGGCATGGTGTGGTGTAGATGTAGCAGTTTACGCAACTTGGACAATTGGTGGCTGAGTCTGAATAGATGGATGAAGGGTTGGAGGTATATCTGGTACTGAGGTGCCACTTATTCTTAAGTTGGATGGGGATTTAAATTGTTTGTTAGAATTCCCAAAACTAGAATTAGATAAGGCAGACAGACGCTTTGATTTAATCTATTAAAATAAGCCAATATTAAAATACACGTTAGAATTGGGGATTTTGAGGTAATTGTAGTAGTAGTAGTAGTAAGGATTTTTAATAATAACTAACAAGTTATCGTTGAGAACAACAAATTAACAAATATAGCTAAAAAGTAGTCAGGAGCAACTAAAATTCTTACAAGAATTGAAGACCGTTTCTGAAGTTGAGCACCAGCATAAACAACCAAAAATGAAAATACCGTAAAATGCGGGGTAAATATAAGAGTGTAGAATTTTACATCCAGATTATACAGTATCTAGTTTAGGATTTTACCTTGTTCTTCATTGGTGAAGAGCAACTGTGAAAACTGTTTGGACCTTCAACAAATGTATACCTTAGGGGGAAAACAACTAAAACAGAAATCCAAAGGAAATAAACAACATGACAGGTTGGAGGGAGGAAACAGGATTAGGCAGAGTTCCATTTAAAAACGTTCAGCAATAGAAACTAGAGGGGAAGACAATATCAGGAAGCATGCACACATTTGAATTAATAAAAAAAATCACCCCCAAATCATTGGGAAAAAAAAGAGAGACAAAAAATGTTACGGTTTGCTAATTTTCTTAGAACATTCATGTAATTCCAATTGTTATATCTGTGTTTCCCTTTTTAATTTGTATTCTTCATTTATTTATTGTGATATATTATAACAAAATTTTGAACCGAACTTAGCAAAGAAAAATTTGCAGAATCTGGGAATGGAAATTCATAAAGAGAAGACAAATGAAAATGAACATCAAAATAAAACATGATAACCAACTTCCAGCCAATTTTTAGTTGGATAAGAAACAAAACTTACCTTTTGAGAGTTGAGTGTTGACAGGTACACATCCCATAAATATTAAGAAGAAGTGTTGAGAACAGCTAGCTCGCTTGAAAGGCTTTGATGTTGCAGCACTTTGAACCAGCTACAGAGAAATTCCTTGGGAACAAAAACAAACCAACAGCAGTATAAGGAGCAAGCAAAATCAAATGCGGAGAGGTTGTGTGTTTTGGGATTATGTCTACAGTTTTGAAATTCACTATACATACAATTACCTACTCAAAGAGAAAGCTTGCTGAAATAGAATTTAAATAATAAGAACTCAATTTATAATCTCGTTGCATTGCACACAAAAAATATAGTATTTTGGGAACAAAAGAGGATAAGTTACAATAGAAAATAAAGAATATAACCCATTTGTTTATCAGCGTACACAATTTCCGGCTAGTATGACATTGAGAATACCATAGCTAGTAGGCTTGAAGATATCTCTAAGCATGGTTACTGGTAGAGAATAAAGATTCCTCTTTTCAATATAGTATATTCAAATGCTTCAATTAGAGAACAATATAGATGAACGACATTCTAATTAGCAGACGATAGAGGCAAAACAAGATTCATGCATTGATGAAACATAAAAATCGATGGTAGTATACAACTTGCTTACAAAGAGGAATCTAACTCCTAGTATGGTGATAGAAACTAACCCCAAGAGATTTGCTCTGAACAGTAGAATAGAGACTCGTCGAAAGATGGATAGAGATAACTCAAAACAAAACAAAAAAACAAAATATAAAATGAAAACACAATAGAGATAACAAGAAGGGGATTTACGAGCATAGGATGAGATATAGTGTTTACTGTTTGCATTTTTCTTTCCCTCCTATAAACTTTCTCTTTTTGTTTTCCTCCTACAATTATTATTTTGGCATCGCCAAAGAGTTTTAGGAACGATTTCAAAAAACATCGCCAGCAAATTTCAAAAATTATCACCAAAAGGTTCAAATACTACTTAGCCCATATATTTTTTGTCATTTTTATTAAGTGTCATTTAAATATAATTAATTTACTAATTGGATTATAATTAATAGATTTATTACTTAAAAGTCGTGATTGTGACAAAGCGAGATCGCGACAGAGGCTGAAATTTACAAAAGTCGCGATCGCGCAGTCCCAGAATTTCATAAAAGTCGGATCGCGACAGTCCCAGAATTTCTTTTGTCGCGATCGTACTGTGTCACGATCGTGACTTTTCTAAAATTACGGGACTGTCGTGATAGCACTTCGTCGCGATCATGAATTTTGTAAAATTCTAGGATTGTCGCGATCGTGACTTTTATGAAATTCTGGGATTGTCGCGATCACGCTTCGTCACAAGCATGACTTCCCAGTTTTACATCCTTACTTATAAATGACACAACTTTCAATCCAGAAGTCCAAAATGTTCAAACGTTATATCTATGGAAATATAAGAAACAGATCTACAACTTTTATGAAGACAATTTTGTCTAATTCAGCCTGTATCGATACAGTTGAATAGTTTAAGTAAAGATTACCATTTAAGTAAAAAATTTGCACACCAATACTGCTATTTTATAAAGGTCATAACTTTTGCATCTGAAGTCAAAAAATTTCAATATTTATACCATTAGAAAGCTAAACGATTAATCTACAACTTTTATGAAGATAACCTAGCCTAAATCTACCTATGTCAATATAGTTTATTCCTTAAAGTTTCAGATCACATTTTACCCTGTTCTTTGTTTTTCCATTCATCTGTTCATCTACATTTCTAACACAAATTCCAAAGGACCCGAACAAACATTCAATTCCCTACATACCAAAACTCCTTTGATAAACAATTTACTTCAAACAAGTCCATCCAAAGATCTCACAACTTTTAACACAGAGCCAACTTAACAGAAGAAAAAGAATCTGCATATATATATACACATACATACATCAAAGAAATTCCTGCACTTTCACTGATAACTTTCACTGTCAACTTGCAACAACAAAGTTGATAAACATCTTCATACTTAATATCAAAATGCCATATTAGTATCATAGTTACAAAATACATACATAAATGTTTATGCTGATATGCTTATAAGTCATCAAAAATGATCCTCACTAGTTAGTTACAAAAAGTCTGGAATTCTTGGTAATTGCCAAAACTTTGCAAGGGCTCAGTTATGATTTGCTGATTCTTCACCTGAGAAGTAGAAAATTTATGGGGTGAGCTGGAAAGCTCAATGGCTAATATGTTTATAGCTAGTAATAATGAACTACACCCAAACATATATGAATGCTCATATAGGAAATACTTATCATCAAAGCATAACACTCAATTTACATCATAACTTGACATATCAAAAATGCAATGCACAACATAATGGCTCGAGAGTTTCGTAGAACGAAACGACGAAACTGAAGTTTACATCATGAAACAAAACGAGTCCGATTTCTTAGGATCTCGTGGCTACAAGTGGGCAGCCGGGAGAAGGCTATAGGTCATCGTGAACGAGACTAACGAAACAGATTCCTCTCTTGCCCATATAACAGGTTTTTTTTCAATGCTCATTCACTTCATAATATATTCATGTTTCATGTTTCTTGTATTTTCTGTTTTTCATTCACACAAAAGTAACAGAATTCTTACAAAGCAACATGATATACATTAACGAAATATCTTTCCCACATTCACAATGAATAAAACAAACATATTCATCATACATAAAAATAATTATTTTAGCTCATCATCATAAAACTATAAACATATTACCCACCTATTTATTTAATACTTCCAAGAGTCAAGCTTGCTCTTCTCCTTGCTCTTGACATCGATATTCTTGATTCTCTAAGAACAAACATATTTCATTTAATCAACACATACATGAAGCTTTCCTTAAACCTAGTTATCCATGAATAAGCTTAAGCTTGATCTATTCTTGATTTTATCTAACTAGAAAAACTAAGATCTAGTTAAGGTTTACAAAAATCTAAAGAAAACACCAACCTCTTGTTGTTCTTCTTTCTTTCTTCATCTTCATCATATAAAAACCTAGTTTCTCCACTTCCTTCTTCTATCAAAACTAAATAGTAATAAGGTTTACCTAACAAGAAAACTCAGCTGAAAATCTTCCTTCTATCCTTTTTCCTTGCTCTTTTCTTCTTC
>JANIIA010000008.1:8873188-8885849 GCA_027478495.1 Erythroxylum alaternifolium | reverse complement strand
CTAGTTTTATTATGCTCATACATATAAAACCAAACTCTTTTGTTTTATTAATAATAAATATTTTCATTACAAAAAGTGACTGGAACAAAATTAATTTATAAGTAAATACATTTGTTTTCCAAGGCACCATATTTACATAACTCCAACACAGCGAACTTTGATGGATTTCATAAGACCAGGCTTTAATGCTACACATCAATATATCACTAGACCCCTAGTGTAAGCATTATCATTTGAGATTAAGCCAACTTTATTGAATATGATGCTAACTAATGTGCAGTTTTATGGGTTAGCCAATAAAGGTCTTAATGCCCATTTGGTGAATTTTTTAGAAATATCTGAAACTTTTTGATATCGTGGAATATTGGAAGAGTGAGGCTCTTCCCTTCACACTAAGGTATAGAGCCAAGAAATGGTACCATTCTCTAACCCCTACAAACATCACAACTTGGGAGCAGATGGTGCATGCATTTTTAGACAAGTACTTCCCTTTTACAAAGAAGATAGAGTTAATAAAGGAGATTACAAATTTCCAACAAAGTAATTGGGAGTCACTTTATGAAGCATAGGAATTTTATAAGGATTTGCAATGGAGATGTCCTCACATAACTTACCTAAATAATTCCTATTGCAAACCTTTTACAATGGAGTTAATCCACCCACAAGGGGAACCATTGATGTGGCATCTGGAGGATCTCTGATGAGAAAAATAGTTGTTGAAGTGAAGGAATTGCTAGAAGAGATGGTGAGTAATAATTGTCTGTGGATGTTAGATAGAAGTAGACAACAAATAACTTTCCTCTATTAGAAGGAAGCCATTTCTATTAATTCGATTACAGAAATGCAGGCAAAGATTGATAGTTTAACCTGATAACTCAATGGCATGAAAGCCTCTTTATTAGCTCTGGTTAAAGCAATTCAGCATATATGTGAATTATGTAGACAAGACAACCATGATACTATCAATTGCTTCTTAATGCAAATAAATGAAATAGAGCAACTCAACTATATTAGAGCACAATTTGATTGAGTAAAGGGAACAATCCTTACTCTGACACATATAATCCTTGGTGGAAGAACCATCGAATTTTTTTTAGGAGAATAATTCAAGAGGTTAAATCTGAAATCAAGGGCTACCTAGATTTTAATAAGAGAAACACAATTCTACTAACTTTAAACTGGAAAAAATCATAGATAAGCTCATGAATGTGGATTACACTCATAAGAGATTGGAAAGGAAGTTTAAACAAGTAATCAAACAACATGCCTCTTCCATCTATAACTTAGAAGTTCAAATGAGCCAACTGGCAAATGCATCGTTTATAAGAAGTGTGAGGAGCCTCTCAGGCAATGCTGAAACAAACCCAATAGAGTAACTACATACTTCAAAGTGGGAAGGAAATTAAGCAACCAGCAGAGACAAAAACTACACCCCACCCAGTAGAGAAAGACCAAGAAAAGAAGAAGGATGCTTACATAAGTGAATACCCACCTTACATTGCCCTTATGCCATATCCCTTAAGATCCCATATCCTCAACTATTACAAAAAAGCAAACTAGATACATAATTTGCAAATTTTGTGGAGAAATTGAAGACTTTGCAAATTAATCTTTAGAAAATATGCACAGTTATGCCAAATTTCTAAAGGATATATTATCAAAGAAGCACAATTTGGAAGAGAACCAAACAATAATGTTAACTGATAGTTGTAGTTCTATAATCACCAGTCATATGTCATCTAAGCTGAAAGATCCAGGGAGTTTTAGAATCCCCTGTGTAGTTGGTGAATTTGAATTCGCAAAGTTCTTATGTAATTTAGGAGCAAGTATAAATCTTATGCCTTTATCAATATTCAGAAAATTAGGGCATGGTAAGGTAAAGCCAACTTCGATACTAATTCAGTTGGTTGACCAATCAATTAATAAATCATTTGGAGCGGTAGAAGATGTCTTAATGTAAGTGGACAAGTTTATTATCCGTGTGGACATTGTCATTCTAGATTTTAAAGAGGATAAGAACTATCCATTAATTCTTGGATGACCTTTCATAAACACATTAAGAGCATTGATAGATGTTCATAAAGTTAAATTAATACTTCAAATTGGTAAAGATCAACTAGAGTTCAACATGAAAAAACACTTGAAAAATCTAAAAGCAAAGCAGCGCTTAAATGAAGCTTGATGTTATGGATAAAAGTATTCAAGACCAAGAAGATAGCTACTTTGAAGAAATTAGATCTGTGAAAGTTAAGACAAAAAATGAAGCTAAGAGGGCGAATAAAGTGGAGTCTTAGGTAGACATAAAGTTGGAGGATTTGGGTGTTTCGAGGCATCAAGAATTATTAGTAAGAAATAAAGCACCTATACCACCCTCTAAGGAGAACCACCAAATTTCAAGCTCAAACCTTTACCCACACACTTTGGATATACCTTTTTAAGTGAAGGTCAAACTCTACCCTTCTTCATTTCCAATTAGGTAGATGGGGAACAAGAGGATACGGTGGTAGTAGTTATCAAGAAGCGGATGAAAGCCATGGGATGGAAAATATTAAATATTCAAGGGACAAACCTAAATGTTTGTATACATAGGATAAACCTCAAAGAAGGGAGTAGAGTAGTGAGGAACGTTAACACAAGTTAAACCCACATGTAAAGGAAGTGGTCAAAAAGGAAGTAGTGAAGCCCTTAGACGTGGGTATCATATACCTAATATCAGATAGTGAATGAGTCAGCTGGATATAATGCATACCAAAGAAGGGCAGTATAATAGTTATGGAGAGTGAAAGCAAAGAGTTGATCTCCAAAAGAACCGTTATAGGGTGGAGAAATTGCATTAACTATCATAAACTCATCAAAGTCACTAAAAAGGATCACTTTCCTCTCCCATTCGTAGATCAAATGATAGAAATGTGGCTGGTCATTCTTTTTACTACTTCCTAGATGGTCAGTCAGAATATAGCAAAATTTTTATCCTTCCTGAAGACCAAGAAAACCATCTTTACATGTCCTTAGGGTACATTTATGTATAGATGGATGCCCTTCGGGTTATGCAATGCCTCAACTACATTTTAAAGGTATATGATGTGTATATTTACATATATGATCGAGGGCATAATGAAAGTTTTTATAGATGATTTTTCAGTCTTTGGAGACTCTTTTGAGCAGTGCCTAATTAATTTAGACAAATTACTCTAAAGATGTGAAGAATCACATCTAGTGTTGAACTAAGAGAAGTGCCACTTTATTGTGCATAAGGGTGTAGTGTTAGGGTATAAAGTATAAAGAATTGAAGTGTACAGAGTGAAGACAGAGGCCATAGAGAAGCTTCCACCACCCATTATTGTTAAAGGCACATAAGCATTCTTAGGTCATTTAGGATTTTATTGCCATTTTATCAATGATTTCTTGATGATTGCTGGACCTATAACAAACTTGTTAGTTAAGGAAGTGCCTTTTAATTTTGATGAAAATTGTACATCAACATTTAACAAGCTTAAGAAGGCACTGACATTAGCACCAATTTTAATGTCATTGGATTGGACACCCCCGTTTGAAGTCATGTATGATCCTAGCAACCATGTTGTTTGCGTGTTAGGTTAAAGAAAGGAAAAAAATTGCATGAAGTATATTACACAAGCAAGACATTAACAGGACTCCAATTGAACTACTTTGAAACTAAAAAGGGATTCCTAACAGTGGTGTATGCATGTGACAAGTTTCGATCATACCTTTTAGGCTCTATAGTGATCATTTTTACCGATCGCATTATAATTACATATCTTTTCACCAAAAGGATGCGAAACTGAGACTTATTTGATGGATACTACTACTACATGAAATTGACATTGAAATATGAGACAAAAGGGAGTCGAGAATATAATAGAAGACTAATTATCACATCTAGAAGGAGGGGAAATTAAACAGACCAATGATGTTATTTAGTGATTCGCCGATGAAACCCAGATGTTACTTGACAACATGGCAACACCATGGTTCATTAATATAGCAAATTTTGTCACTGGATGTAAGTTTCCTTCTGAGTTATCGTATCAACAGAGGAAGTGATTCTTGTTTAAGTGTACTTGTTACTTATGGGATCATTTGATCCTATGTGGGAAATGTGCTGATGGAATAATAAGAAGGTTTATTTCGAAGGAGGAGATGTCGAACATATTAACATAGTGTCATAAAGCATATATTATGGCCATTATGGCCCGAACATGACAACAACTTAAGTACTTAAATGTGGATTCTATTAGTCGAATCTGTTTAATGATGCTCAAGCATTTTTGGCACATTGTGATAAGTGTCAAAGAGTGGGCAACATCTTGAAAAGAGATGAGATGCCCTTATCTAACATCTTAGAAGTTAAAGTCTTCGATGTGTGGAGACTCGACTTAATGGGTCCTTTCCCATCCTCTATAGGGAGCACATACATTTTGGTAGGAGTGTAATACGTATGAAGATAGGTTGAAGATTTGACAACTCTAACAAATGATGGAAAAGTTATGCAAAAATTGATTAAATAGTTATTTAACTGATTCGAAGTGCTAAGGATAATTATAAGTGATGAAGGAGCACATTTCTGTAATAAATCTTTTAATGCTATCCTTAAAAGATACGGAGTCCACCTTCGTGTTGCCATTCCGTACCACCTACAAACAAGTGGTCAAGTGGGGGTCATAAATCGTGAGCTTAAATGAATATTGGAGAAGACGATGAATAGTTCAAGAAAGGATTGGGTGTTAAAGCTGGATGACACCTTATAGGCTTATTAAACCATCTTTAAAACTTAAATATGTGTATGGTAAACCTTGTAATTTTCCTGTGGAACTTAAGTATAAAGCATAATGGGTAATGAAAGCTTTAAATTTTGATTGGAAGTGAGCGGGTAAGAGAAGACTCCTACAACTAAAGGAACTTGAGGGGTTTTGCTTCAATGTGTATGAGATTGCCAAACTCAATAGGAGAAGGTGAAGAAATGACATGATTCTCATCTCAAGAAGAAAGAGTTCAAGGTGGGGGATGCGGCTTTGTTGCATAATTTGAGATTGAAGCTATTTCAGGGAAAGTTCAAATCAAGATGGAGTGGACCTTTTACGGTAACTCATGCATTAACATATAGACCTCTCAAATTAAAACATTTGAACAAGGAAACCTATAAAGTAAATAGCCATCGATGAAAACTTTATCTTGAGGTAGGATTCTTAAAAGAAAGAGAAGTAATTTCCTTACTTTCCAATGCTTAAAAATGCTTCAACTAATGAAAGGTCAAGCTAATGACCATAACTTAGCATAATTGGTAGTTAGATTGCAAATTTTGCGTAGCTAGGTTTGTTTTCAATTCCAGAATTAGGTTTTTTTCTTTCTTTATTGCATTGATTTGGATTGGCGTGGATGACTAAACTATGTGGTTTTGAAGATAATATAAGTTAGGGAAGAAGCTCAGAGTTTACACAAAGAAAAAATAACAAACAGACAAGGGTATTAATAGTTCCAGTGTCATGATCGTGACATATATGTCATGATCGTGGATGGGTAAAATAACCTCTATCATGACTGTGATGATCATTGGCATATGGCCACAATCATGACCCAGATTATAATGCATATAGTCACAATCGTGCAACGTAACTTGGGTATAATGCCCAGAGTCGTAATTATGACCTAGATTACAATGCCCACTGTCACAATCATGTAGTAGGCATTTTATTTAGGTCACAATCGTGTCCCAAGATAAACGATCATGATAGATGACCTTAATGGGTAAGAAATATGATTTTCAAGCCCTTTATCCCTCCTTTCTCCACCCTAACCTTTATATTCATCCTTCTTCCTATTTTACTCACAATCACTTCTCTCTCTAGGTTTAATCACCCCAAATCTCTTGCACTTCTCTCTACACTGATCTTAAATTTTCTTTTGTTCTCTTGCATCTTTCACCTAAAATTTGCCCCTCTCTTCCCATACTTCATATTTTACACACAATTCTTATGACTATGGATTCGAGCCATAACACATAGTTTTTTGAACAATACTCTTTTCTTAAATATCAACTGAGTAGAGAAGGCAAGTAGGAAGATACGCTAGGCAGAGTAGTAGCTTGACCAATCCACTTCGTTGCTTAAAAATATCCAACTAGATTACGAATAAGATCAACTAAATTTGTCTTAGTTACTCTTTTTGCCTTGCTCTGTTAAATCTAGTGGGTGATTCCCACAAGATTTGGTGTGATTTTATTCACTCACATTTTTGGGTAGTGTTAGTATGTTCTGTTAAGTTTTTAATCAATTTTTACATATTTCAACATTCACAATGGGACTAAGAATCAAACAGACCGTTAAATGCTCACAACCTAAAGGAAAAGAGAAAGTATCGGGTAGTGCGCAGAATAGAGCAGCAAACTTCAGAGCACATTTTTCGATATATTCATAAGAAGAAGGTATTCGATTCCAAAAGATTCATTCTATAAATGTATGTGCACCTAGGTACATTGTTTTTGATAACTTGGATAATCTTGGGTGCTGAAAGAAAAGTTTTAGAATTTGAGCAAAGATTATTAATTTTACCTTTGTTGTGTATGAGGAATTCACTCGTGAATTTTTGACTTCTCTTTAATTTGAATTGAGTAACCTAACTAAATTTTGGTTTCGGTCGAGGGGTTAACCATACCAATTGAATTATGAGGTTATGTGTGAAATTGGTAGATTTACATAATAATAATTTTCGTGCCAAAAGGTATGAGCCCAATTAACCGAGTTGGAAGACTTTAATGTTAGGAATGCACATAACAATGTTATTTGTAGTCCTAAACATTTGTCACTTCAAAAATTTATATGTCAAACTATTTTTGATAAATCTGAGAGTAACATGTGTTCTGTGAAAGAATTATTCATTTTATGGTACAACGATAATGATATTAAATTTTGTACAACCACTCACATTTTTAATACTATAATTACTACTCTTAAAAAGAGAAGTAGTTATCTTGGAGTGGGTTATCTGGTTACTGCAATTATTGATTATTATGGTGTAAATGTTGATGGACTAATTGTTATTATGGTTGAGTTTCTTAATCATCATCATCAAAAGAGAGTTAAGATCTTGACAGTCTAACAATTGGAACTTCGAGATGTCAACTCTAAAGCACATTTGAAGCATAAAACAGGGCAAGCTAATTTGAGCTCAGCACCACTTCAGCAACAAGTTGAAGACTCAACTAGTGAGGAGATTGAGGATGAGGAAGCAGTAAAATGGGAGAAGGTGCTTAATGTGGATTCAGAAAACAAAAAATTGTTGAAGGAGATGACACAAAAACAATGACGATAGCTTTGATACATTAAGAGGATCTATAGATACTTTACTACTTAAGGCATTCAAATCCCATCTCCAACACCGTCACCACCTCAATCACCGTAACGGGTTTCATGCTCTAACTTTTTTCTTTTTATTTTTGTTTTTTCTTGTTGATTTTTATATTCCTTTATGTGTTTTTTGTTTCTCCTCACATTGAGGACAATGTTTTGTTTAAGTGTGGGGAGGTTTGCATTGTTATTGTCATCATGAGTGTGAATTTTTCATGTCATATTATTAATTTTTGCTTAGGTTAACATAGTGTGAGCATAAATGTAAATCATTTCAATGTATTAATGGCTATAACTTGATGGAAGTAGTTTAGCTTTAAACATAATCATTGAAGTTATAAAGACATATTAGCTTGTGAAATTTTTGATCTAAGCATCCTAGGTTAAATATGCATGATTAATTAGGATATGACATCAGTTTATTCACCTTAGGAAATTTGTTAAATACATTTATAATTATAAGTCAATTGAATGTGTTAATATCATTAGTATTCTTCCACGAGGATGATTAGCTAAAAAGAAATGAGGTAGGCTATATGAATTGTGGACAAAAAAAATGTGCTTCTTAAGTAAATAACTATTCTGTTGGGCTTTAGGTTATGAATATAGCTAGTTGCTAGTTGAAAATGTGATATAACTGAGTATCTGGGGACATTCATGACAAAATGTTTATTTTCGTGTCAAAAGACTAGACTGACATTCCAACCAAGCTAATCAATAAAACATGACCTAGTTGAGTAATCGGGGAACATTCACGATAAAATATTTTCCTTCACGTCAAAAGACTAGGTCAACTTTAAAGAAAATTAAAAAAAGTGTAGTTTTGATAAATAAATCCTACCGATCTTTGAAGATAACAAGAATTTTCATGAAAAGTTATTTAGTGATAGTTGCAATTTTGATTGACTACTAATTATCAATGTGTGTGTTAATGTCTTGATTAGTATGTATATTCCAAAGTGCTTAGCCATAAATTGCGTACGTTAATCTGTTGGAACAACTTGAATGATTGTTGTTTGAGGTTAAATTGGTTTCATGAAGTTAGATTCTATTGTATCATTAATGCATATATATGATTGTATATGTTATTGTTTGGTTTGTTTAGTTTATTTGAGTTTGTATTTTTAATTTTTCTTGAGGACTAACAAAAGTTTAAGTATGGGGATGTTGATAGTTGTAGTTTATATTATGTTTTGTTAAATGTTTAGTGTGTTTATAGGTGTTTATTATATGATTATTGAATGTTTAGTCTTAGAATTATGTTAATGTGATTTTTTTTATGTTTCAAGTGTTATATGGTTTAAGGCATGATTTTAGACCTTAATCTTTTGTTCTTAAGGTGTTTTGATGCATTTGTTAGTGAGTAAAACCAGATGAATGAAGATTAAAGGAAGCTGGAACATGTTTGGGCTAAAAGGCAGGCTTATAATCATGTATGAAGTGTCACGATTGTGACAAAAGACTCTTCCCTAGTGTTACGATTGTGTATGTAGTGTCACAATCATGATAGAAGGTTTTTATGCTTGGTCACGATCTCAACACCCCTATCACGATCATAACACCCCTATCATGATCGTAACACCCCTATCAGGATTGTCCATCTGTTTTGATATTTGGAGTACATTTTTAGGACAATGTGACCTAGATAAGCCCTAAACTTAACCTTAAGACATTAGCCACAATCTTACCAAATTGGGGAACAGGCAAGGAAGGCCAAAAAGGGAGCATTTGGAGTTCCAGCTATTCCAGCAACTTCAAAACCAGTCCATCTCAAGTTCTTTCTTCTTCCTTTGTTTATTTACTTTAATCTTGAAGTATGAACTGAGATTGAAGATGATATACATGTTTATTATGTTTTAATTTCATACTAGGATATGTTATTGACTCATTTTGTGACTTTCTCATTTTTTATTTCAATGTAATGTTTTAGGTTTTGTGATATTTTGGTTTGCTTATACTTCAATAATAAATCAAGAAAGTAAGTAGATAGTAATCCAATTAGGTAGCATAATGAGAATTAATGACCTACTAAGTCACGAAAATATCAAATTGATAATCATACTAAGAGTGATCTTGTGTGAGAACTCAATTATTCGATAGATTGCTTAAGAATTAGTTGAAAATGTTAGGCTATTTTTATCAATCGAGAGATTGCAAATATGAAATTTTGTAATCAATTAGGGATACTTAATTGGGGTTACTGATTAAGTCTTAAAAGAGAAATCAAACCATTCGAAAATCTAGGATCGACACCCAATTGAATAAAAAATGGTTAAGGGAGCAAAATGACGATAGAATGAATCCTATACTTTCACACTTGATCATCCTTATTTTATTATGACAGTTCAAATGTTAAGTGGTTATGTGTTCAATTTCATTTGATTATTTTAATTTCTTAATCAATTTTCACAACCTTAGATAAAGGTAAGTTTCAATAATATGTCAAACACTAATAAAAGTTATAAAATATTGGCAAACTAAGTATTTGGGGGACCAATGGAAAATGCTCACGAATCATTCTCATAATGCTAATAGAAGAATTATAATTTCTAATAGTTAATCATATTCAAATGGATTTACTGGATTCAAATGATTATGCCTTACACCTTAGCATTTTCTTTTTGCAGGAAAGGATAAACATGACCATTTCTTTTATATATGCCAAAAATTTTTCCTTTCAGAGAAGAATCTTATGGAACAATCTCAAAAACCTCAGTAGAAACATTACTAAACCTTAGATGATTTGTATGGATTTCAACTCGACACTTTACTAATATATTCCTATCATCATGCACATAAGTTCAAGCTATATTGAGAGAATGGCGACTCAAGAGGTAACTCGAGAGTATGGCAATTTAGGAGCTTTATGCAAACTTGGTTAGCTTGACTCCCATACACTTCCAGTTTACCTTCCTCCTCTTACACCCTCTCTTCCTCCTCTTCTAATGCATCTTTTGGAAAACCAAAACTATTCTTGCCAGGGGGGCATTCTAGTCCCACCACAACATATTTACTCTCCCACCATCTTTCTTTTCCATTTTGAACTATTACTTTTCATCTTTTTATACCTGTCAAAATTGTTTATTTCCCTTCTTAGCTTTGGTCCTTGATAATGCCATATTTAGATGAAAATGACAAGGATGAATTCCTAGCATTGCCTACCGGATCCTTTCGGATCCTCACCAAACCAAGCCCTACCCGACACCACCTCCACTACATCACTTATAGCCTTCACACCTCAGAAAAGCTAGAAGCAAGTAGTAGGGGATCGCCAACCATCGAATCTCATCTTCAAATCCCCCATGGTGATAGATGGTAAGCGTATTATTTGTCCTAAGATTATAATACTAGGAGAGGGACCACGTAGTAAGGAAGCTACACTTGTTGGCTTCTTTCTTTATCAACACACCCATTCCCATTCATCCATAAATGGGCTCACTATTTATGGAAAAACAATTGCCTTCTAAACCAGGATAATCTAATCCTGTTCACCTTTAACACTGTCTCTCATTCTTAAAAAACTCTAGAGGAAGGCCCTTAGCATGTTGGTAACTAAGTAGTTTTTTTTATAAGTTTAATAGCTTAGCTTAAAGCTAGAATTTATCAAAGTCTATAATATAACTCTCTAGATTAATTTCCAAAACGTCTCCCTAGAATATTGGACTACACAAGGATTAAGTATCCTTGCTAGATTGAAAGGGAAACCCCTCTATATTGGTGAGAACATTGCATAGAAAAAATGAGTACAATATGCTAGTATATGTGTGAGTGTTTAACTCTCCAAAGAGCTTCCAAATGAGATACCTATTATGAGATTACGAGAGGGAAATCAACTATGGGAGCCAATTGGGAAAATATCCAAACAGGGAGTTATCTACAGTTAATAGGGGAATGAATTAGCTATCGAAGAACTGATTAGCACCAAGTTTAAGGGCAATGCCAATATTATGCCCCCAATAGAAGCAAAGACTCTTATATATGTAATTGAACACACTTTTATTGAGGCTTATGATATTAATTAAGGATCTATCTTAGAAACATAAAATTTCAAATAATTTACCTTCTATCACTATAGACCCCACTGTTGAACACGGTTTCCTATGACTGTAATAGTTAGATCTGCTTTTTCTGGTGAAAAATCCAGACATGAATCTTCACCAACTTTTGAAACCAAAACTGAAACTCCTACAACCAAAAGTCACTCACCCAAGTAACCTAGATAGGTAGGATATTTGCACAGAACATGAGGACTTAAATAAGCCATCTAAAACCTTAGAAAGGAGAAGATCTCAGAGGAGCAATAGTAAAGGCTCCAAAAATAAACTCTTTTAATATGTTAATCATTGTGTGGAATGTTAGAGTATTAAACTACTCTACAAAGCAAGCTGCTTTACTGAATTTTGTCATGAGGGAGAAGCCTCTAATTATAGGATTACTTGAAACTAAAATAAAATTAGAGAATGGTGCTAAATTAAATATTTTCTGATCTTGTTAGAAGCAGATTACCAAATTCTCACCAAAAAAACGTGAGAGAATTATGATTTGCTACAAGGTCTGTGCCAACAACTTTGAGTTCCAAAGAGCTAACTTATGGAATGATCTTATCACCTTTAACAGAGATATTGGCTTACCTTGGTTGATTTGTGGTGACTTTAACTCAATCCTATACAAGTCTGAGGCTCAAGGCAACTACAATATTAGGAACTTCTCTAAAGATTTCAAAAAATTTGTGGATAAGTTATATGTGACAGACCTAAAATACATAAGCCACCAATACACTTGGTCAAACATATAAAACTCAAATTGGTTCATCCAAAAGAAACTTAATTAAGCTTTGGTTAATTTCAAATGTCTAGCTGAATTCCCTAGTATCCAAGCAATATTCCAAGATCCTCTCTTCTCCGATCATGCCCCAATTAAAATAAAAAATCTATTTAAGTTGGCTACTAGCAAGTTTCCATTCAGTTTCAAAAACTAATTAGACAAAGATCCAGGTTTCAATGATGTTTGCAAGAAGGGTACTGATTGTTTCTTTAAGGTAATCAAGCAATTCATGTTTGTTCAAAAGTTGAAGGCAATCAAGAGGGAACTTAAGTTCCTAAACTCCTTAAGGGGCTTTATTGTCAAAATTCTATCAAAAACTAGAACTAAAATCGATTTTTGCAATACTCTCAAAAACAACTGTTCATTTCGAGACCTTTCAGTTACGCTCTCATCTTTAGATACTAATCTCATTACTTTGAGAAGTTCCTACTGTCTAAAGATCACAATGGAGCAAGCAATGATTTATGGAAAGC
>JANIIA010000008.1:8842582-8862747 GCA_027478495.1 Erythroxylum alaternifolium | reverse complement strand
TCTCTCACTAGAAAAAGATTGTGAGCTTTTGTTACAGAGATTAGCTCTCTTCGTATCGCACTACAGAATTTCTCTTTCTTCTAACTTTTTCTAAGATTGTTAAGAGTCTCTAAGTTTTCTAAGATTGCTCTAAGATTTCTAAGGTTGTAACATCTTCGACTACGACTAGTATTTATAGTCTTCGTCTCTCACTGCTTCTTTACTTTTGATAACGGTTTCTTGAAACTTGATAACCGCTTCTTTAGTTGAGTTCTGTAACTAACTCTAACTAAATAACTGTCTGATATGCCAATGTCTCTTTATGGTATCGTCTATGTTTTTTACGTCTATGTCTGTGTCTATTTTTTCTTTGCGTTTGCGTCTACGTCTATGTTTTGTGTTTGCGTCTACGTCTGCGTCTGTGTCTGCGTCTATGTTTTGCATCTGCGTCTATGTTTTGCGTCTGCGTCTATGTTTTGTGTCTGCGTCTGCGTCAGCATCTGTGTCTGTGTCTATGTTTTCTTTACGTCTGTGTTCTGTACTTTGTATCTGTATTTTGTACTTTGACTTTGAATCTGCGTCTGTGTTGTATTTGCGTCTGTATTAACTTTCTGCGTCTGTACTGACTTTGCATCTACACACTTGTTAAAAAGTTCATTTGTTCTAACATTATTATTATTTGATCGTCATCAAAATTAATCATCGTAAAGTCTTTTTGACTTAACAAGTCTCTACAAAAATATGGAAAACTGAGTGTCCACCTAATGCTGTCTCACCTTTTGTGGATACGAACATTTAGGCTTGTAGGGTAGTGGCGATACATAGGGCCTTTCTTCTTCTTTCTCTACTTCTATCTCCTTTCCTTTTCTTAGCTATCCTTTTACACACTTGGTTCCTCGACTTGCTTGCCACTTCGAAGTGTAATAACCTTGAGTTGTTCCTTTAGGTTTGTTAAGTCAAAAAGACTTTACGATGATTAATTTTAATGACAATCAAATAATAATAATGTTTTAGAAACAAATGAATATTTTTGACAAGTTTGTTAAGTGTGCAGACAAAGTACAGAACACAGACGCAGAAGGAAACACAGACGCAAAGTCAATGTAGACGAAGACACAAACATAGACGCTAAGTCAATATAGATGCAAAGTCGAAATACAGACGCAGACACAGATGCAAAGTCAAAGTACAGAATGCAGATGCGAAGTTAAAACATAGATGCAGACGTGAAGTCAACACAGACGCAGACGCGAAGTCAACACAGATGTCGAGTCAAACATAGACGCAGATACAGAAGCAAACACAACATAGACTCTGACACAGACGCAAATAAAATATAAACACAGACGCAGACGTGAAGGCAAGACAGACGTAGACGCGAAGGCAACATAGATGCAGACACAAAGACATAGACAATACATGAAGATACAGTAACACGTCAGAAAGTTATTTAGTTAGAGTTAGTTACATAACTCAACTAAAAGATAGTTATCAAGATTCAAGAAGCGGTTATCAAGAATCAAGAAGCAGTTAGAGACGAAGACTATAAATACTAGTCGTAGTCGAAGATGTAAAAAGCTTAACAATCTTAAAAAAACTTAGACAAGTTAGAAAATCTTACGATTCAGAAAAGAGAATTTTTGTAGTGTGAAACGAAGAGAGCTAACATAACTGTAAAAAAAGCTCACAATCTTTCTAGTGAGAGAAAGAAAAGGCTGAAAGCCTGGAGAGGCTAAGATAGTTGAAAGAATACTTTGTAAGAGACCTGAAGAGGCTCTGGAAGGGAAGAAAGAATACTTGTAATCGTTTGGAGTATAGTGAAACACTCAGACGAAATCTGAGTACTAGACGTAGCCCACGGTTTGGGGTGAACCAGTATAAAAATTACAGTATCTATCCTCTATCATTTACTTCAGTTTATTTTGTTGTTAAACAATTGTAAAGAAGTTATTTGCGATTTAACTAAGTAATAATTTTCATATAAACTTTGTGATATCTTTTTAACAAGAAATAGAAGTTCTTAACAAGATTCTATATTCACCAACTGGATACACCATTCAACCCCCCCTTCTTGTGTATTAAGTTTCTTATATGTAAAGTCTATACTAACGTGTGATTTACTTCATTATGCTCATATATTGACAAATCCTCATTAAGTATTAAAATCTTTTTTTTTCTTCACTAGAACTATTGAGGCTACTATTTATTTACCACTGTTTGAGAGTTTTCATGAACGCAGACATCCATAACTTGTGTTGACGGACCATCCTCATCTATACAAAATACCATGACCTCTTGATACTCTCCACTCTTAAAGGTTCTACCAATTGTTTTCCATATTTTTTTAGTGGTGAAATGTGGTTTCCAAGCATATTAGACTCTTGCATTATCTTTATATGGTTCTAAGCTTTCACCTAGTCGAATGATGGAAATGCATTCAGGTAAATCAGTCATGAAGGAAAGAAAAACACATATTCTAGCAAATTAAATCCTCCTTAGCTTAGCTGTAGCTTGATCTAAGAATATAGGCTTTCTAATGAAGCTTGAAATATGACTGAGTCCAAAGGTAGTATAATACTCGAGTGGAATTCTATAAATGCATATCCAAAATGGAATATATAATGTTTAATTTCCTCCATTCTAAATCTAGGTCTCTAATATGTACAATTAAGGGCTTATCCCATATATGCCATGGTATTGCCTGAAGAACCTTCTTGGCATCATCCAGATTGGAAAACCTAAACAAAAATACATCATTAGTATTTATGAGGATATCTTGTAGTCGCATAGATTTCCAATTATTCATGGCCCATTGCTTCATTATGGGAATGCCACTCACCAATCAATAAAGAAACCAAGAAGTATAGAGTTCCACCTGCTAGCTCCTACTCCAAGAACTTCTAAGGGTGGGGTAAACAATCCTGGAATCAAAGGCCTCAGAGGGAGGAGAGTAATTGAGCTTATAACCAAACAATTAGCTGTAGGACATAAACTAACAATAAGAACTAAATGTGTTACAATTACTTACATGAGTAGAATCTTGGCAAACCAACTTGAACACGTAATCCTGAGCTAGCAAATTAACTACTGTTTGAATAAGATTATTAATATACTAACTAATCTATTTAGAAGACTCTCAGATTAAATAATTGACTCCCTTTTTATATTAATAGATGAGCTTGTGAGGCTTTAAATTAAAAAAAAGAGTTATTAAACCTATAAAATGTTGTCATCATAAATACGACCTTTTAGTTTAAAGAATTATATATATAACATCAAAAATGAAGTCATTTTTTTGAAGTTATGGTTGAGCTATGTGTAAGGCCAGGCCAACTTTATTAGGCCGACCACTGATTGACGTTTGGTTATATGTAAGTTTTAATTATTAACCCTCAATAATCTGCAAGCGTAGTGTTCATTAGCATAGTATCAATGGTATCGATCCCACGAGTAGGAAACTAATATAATACTAAAATTTAAGGCCATAAACAAATAATAGAAATTCATGATGCAACAAAACTAATACGAAACTTTAATTTAATCATTCAAATTAAGAATCAAACACAAAAATACTAATTATTAAACAATTTGAAACACACCCAAGAATCAACCGAAGGATCCAGGGAGCTCTGGACTAAATATACATATTAATCAAGACCCAAATGTCAAGTTATTTACCCTTTTTTAGTTGTACACACACATTAATAATTATTTGATCAGTCAAACTTTGTAACTACTCTTAAGTACAGTTTCATAAAAAGTTAAGCTACTTATAATTTCATTAGGTTTTATTAGAAACCATTTTTATTACTTTTTGTGGACATGGACCTAGTCTTTTTACACGGAGGAAAACATCGATGATGAATGTCGATATGGTTAATCGACTAATTCATGTTTTTATTAAGTTACTTGGTTAGAATGTCATTATAGCCTTTTTACATAAAGGCATACATTTGTGATGCGTGTTGATTCAGTTACTCGGCTACATGACATTCTCAACTGGCTACTAGCTCTATTCATAACCCGAAGGCCAACATGATAGTTATTTATTTAAGATTTACAGACATTTTTTAATGCATACCTTATTACTTTAGCTACTCGTTTTGATGAAAAAATACTAGCAAAATTACTTGAGGTGGAAGACCTAAAATTGTGAATGAACATGACAAATTATAGGGTGATAAACTAATACTAAATCCTAATTAACTTGCATATTTAGCCAAAGAACCCAGATCACTAATTTCAAAAGCTAATAACTCTTCGCAACCTAATAGATTATGTTTAAAATTAAATCAATTTCATTCCATCTAAGCCATCGACATATTCACACAATTCACAATATGCAACCTAACAAACTATCATAAAATATACAAAATTCACACCCAAAGCAAAACACACAACCCTCCCCACACTTGAACAATACATTGTCCTCAATGTGAGAAGGAGATAAACAAACACACTTGGAAAGAAGTAACATAAAATAAAACAAAAATAAAGACTAAATTTAAAAGAAAAAGGTTGGAATCAAAGTCTCATGGTGATGGACGCAGGGATTGTGTCAGAGGTGAGAACAAATCCACTGAACTGAGATTATTATCTTATCTTGGAATTGCTTAAAGAAGTAATATAAAATAAAACAAAAATAAAGACTAAATTTAAAAGAAACGGGTTGGAAACAAAGTCTCATGGTGATGGAGGCGGGGATTGTGTCAGAGGTGAGAGCAAATCCACTGGATGCCTGAGATTATTTTCTTATCTTGGAATTGCTTAAAGAGAGAGGGAGAATTATTGATCCCAGATCAATTCAAATTACTAAAGTTTTATTTAAAATTCAAAACAATTCTAACTAAACCTAACAATTTCAATCGAACTACTGAATGTGCTAATTTATGGTCATTAGCTTAACCTTACATCCATAGAGGTGTCTTAATTGGTCGAATAGAAGGAAATCACTTCCTTGTCCTTGGGAATCGCTCCTCTGAGATATAGTTTGCAATGATGCCGGTTGACCTTAAAAGTTTCCTTTTTAGCATTTTCTAATTTGAGGGCTCCATGATTGAAAACTTGAATGATCGTAAAAGGTCTACTCCATCGACATTTTAGCTTCTCTATAAATAGTCTTAACCTTGAATTATATAGCAAAAGTACGTCTCGTAATTTAAATTCCTTTTGTTTAAGAAAAGAATCGTGCCATTTCTTTAGCTTTTCTTTATAGAGTTTAGCATTTTCGTACGCATTATAACAAAACTCTTCAAGTTCGTCCAGTTGCAGAAGTCACTTTTTGTGCGCTTGCTTCTGATCAAAATTATCGCCTCGTACGCCTGATGTTCTAGTTTGACTGGCAATTGACAAGCTTTTTTGTATACAAGCCTATAAGGATTTGTTCCAATAGGTGTTTTGAAAGTAGTCATATAAGCCCATAAGGCACCTTTTAGCTTTATTGCCCAATCCATCCAGGAGTTGTTCACTGCCTTTTCCAAAATTTGTTTAAACTCTTGGTTGACAACTTCCACTTGACCACTAATTTGCGGATGGTAAAGTGTAGCAACACAGTGGTGCACTTGATATCTTTTTAAAAGGGCATCAAAAGATCTGTTGCTGAAAAGTGTACCTCCATCACTTATTATCGTGCGTAGCACTTTAAACCAATTAAATAATCGTTTGATGAACTTTACGCTACCTTTCCATCATTGGTTGAAGATGCCACTACTTGAGCCCAGTGCGAGACATAATCCACCCCCACTAAAATGTACATTTTTCCCATTAAAGATAGGAAGGGACCCAAAAAGTCGATGCCGCATACATCAAAGGCTTCCACTTCTAAAATGTTGGATAAAGGCATCTCATCTCTTTTACAGATGTTACCTATTCTTTAGCATCAATCCCCTTATGCCATGAAAGTTTGAGCATCCTTAAATAATTTTGGCTAATAAAATCCACTCTCGAGCATCTAAGCTACCGTTTTGTTAGCTCCATAATGTCTAGCATATTGACCTTCATGACATTACTTTAAGATGTCCAACATTTTCTTGTCCAGAACACATCGTCGCATTAACCCATCAGCACATGTTCTATATAAAATTGGCTCATCCTATAGATATCGGTTACAATCATATAAGAATCTCTTCTTTGTTGGTAAGATAAATTAGAAGGAAGTTTACTACTGGCAACATAATTCATGATATCGATAAACTATGGTGTAGCCAAACTTTTGAGTAGCATCAGGGTTTCATCAGGGAAATTTTCATTAATATCTTCGCTTTGCTTGGCTTGCATTCCATTCCTTCCAGTCTAGATAAGTGGTTTGTAACCACATTTTTTGCTCCTTTTTTATCTCTCATTTTTATATCAAATTCCTTTAAAAGTAACACCCATCGAATGAGTCGTGGTTTTGCATCCTTTTATTGAAAAGGTATTTTAACACCATGTGAACAGTGAATACAATTACTTTTGATGCCAAAAGGTATGGTCAAAATTTATCACATACGTACAATACTATAAATAATTCCTTCTTTATGGTGGTGGTATTAAGCTAAGGTCTTGCAATTGGCATAGTAAATCGCATGTAACCTTTTGTCTTTCCTTTAGCCCAATAAACAACCTATAGCTTGGTTGCTTGCATCGCACATAACCTTAAATGGAAGTGTCCAGTCTAATGGTGGTAGAATTAGTGCTGATGTTATTGCCTCCTTTAATTTGTTGAAGGAAAACATACATTTGTCAACAAATAGAAAGGGCATATCCTTGACTAACAGGTTTGTCAAAGGTCTTGCAATTTGCAAGAAGTCTGTGATAAATCGACGGTAAAGCCCTACATAACCTAAGAATCCTCGCACACCTTTTACATTGCTTGGTGTTGGAAGTTTCTCTATAACTTCTGTTTTTGCTCTATTGACTTCAAATCCTTAATGTGAGATTTTATGCCCAAGCACTATCTCCTTTTGTACCATAAAATGACATTTCTCCCAATTCAGCGCCAAGTGTGACTCTTCACATCTTTGAAGAACTCTGTCCAAATTGGTTAAACACATTTTGAAAGAGTCTCCAAAATTTGAAAAATCATCCATGGACACCTCCATTATATCTTAGATCATATCAGCAAAGATAGACATTGTACATCTTTGAAATGTAGCCGAGGCATTACATAGTCCAAAAGGCATCCGTATGTATATGAAGGTACCATAAAGGTGGATGAATGTGGTCATTTCTTGATCATCAGGGTAGATAATGATCTGATTGTACCTCGAATATCCATCTAAGAAGCAATAAAACTAATGACCAGCAACCCTTTCTATCATCTGGTCTATGAACGAAAGAGGAAAATGATCTTTCTTAGTCACTGAGTTGAGTTTGTGATAATTTATGCACTCTCTCCATCCTGTGACCGTTCTTGTTGAAATTACTTCTCTACTCTCACTTTCTATTACCTTCATTTCACCATTTTTTAGGTACACATTATACTGGACTGACCCATTCACTATCGGATATGGGATAAATTATCCCTATATCTAAGAGTTTGATTATTTTCTTCTTGGCCACCTCCTCATGTTAAGGTTCATCCTTCGTTGATGCTCCCTCACTATTATACATCCTTCTTTAAGATTTATTTGGTGCATGCAAGCATTTGGGCTTATATCTCAAATACGAAAAATCTGTCATCCGATGGCTTTCATTTGCTTTTTCACAATTACTACCACCTTACTTTCCTGTTTCTCATTTAATTGATTTGAGATGATTATCGGTAACGTTTGACCTTCAACTAGAAAGGTATATCTGAGATGTGTAGGTAAAGGTTTAAGCTCTAATGTGGGTGGTTTTTCTATGGATGGTGGTATAGATAGTTTAGTTTGGACTAATTTATCTTGATTTATTTAAACATCTGACTCCTCCATCTCATCATCTCCTTTAGACTCAAGTTTCTCATATCCATTATTTGTCTTTATTGCCATTGAGTGTACTTCTGTGATGCAACTCTAATAGTTATGCATTAGTGTGTGTTTTTCTAAGTATTTGACATATGTTTCTTATATAATAGGTTATTATTGTTGTGTTTTAGGATTTATTTTGTATGTTTTTGTTTAATTTGATATTCATTGTTATTATTTTAGGTTTGATGTTAATTTAGGGTAAGAATTGATCATTTTGATGTAGGAATGAAGGGTGGCCACTTTTGTGATTTAGCTAGGGACCAAGAGAGGAGAAGATAAGAGGAGGAATTATAATACAAGAACCCACGATCATGGGATTCGTGCTAATTCCCAGGATCGCGGGATACCTAGCTCGAAGATACACGTAGATTTTAATTATTTTTAGGTTTTTATGACTATATAAGGTCATAAACCCTAGGGCTGAAGAGGGCATCATGGAGACTTGCCTCCTTTAGTAAAAACACAGATTTAGAGTCTTGAAAGAGGTGGAGAATCAAGATTTTTCATTTTAAATTTGGAAAAAGCACACCAACGTCAGATTTTCCAGATTCAGGTAAAGAAGAGGAGGAGTTTGCTTCATCTAGTTTTATTTCATTTTTCTCTTCTAGCATTTGTATTATAGATTATTTGATTGTTGGGGATGTTAATGACATCATGAGTGGCTAAGTTATTTATATAGATTACTTTTGAACTACTTGTTAAACTCCTATTTTGTTGATCGAATAAATGAAGCTTTTGATGAATGTTGAATTTATACCTTACAATATATTGAGAAATTGAGTTGGGTAATTTGTGTAGAGTTGTACAATGAGAATTGGCACTCTATAGATCTACATTTATCGAGTTAATTTATTGGTTAGAAGAGAGATCTTGGCTAATGAATTGATTACCCATATTATAACTTCATTAATAGTTGAATTGGTGGATTGATTTTGTAGATTGAGAGATTTCTTAATTATCTCCATTCAATTTGGTTAGAGACAATTAATTACACCTTGAGAGAGGGTAGTTAATACATTAGGACATCTTAGGTGAGTCACAATCCAATTAACAAGATAGGAGGGAGATAAGATAGGGAAAAAGTGATATCTAATTGTTAAAATCTTGAATTCCAAGTTTCTGCTCCTTTGTGTTATTAATTATTCATTGTTAGTTGTTTGATTTAGTTTAATTTATCAATTTATAGTCACTAAAATTCATTCTTAAACAAAAAACAACCTGAATTAAGTAGTGCCTAAGTATAATCCTTGTAGGATCGATATTCACTTTTTACTTCAAGTTATGACCCGTATACTTGCAGTTTTGAACATAAAACTAATATTTTGTATTTCAATCAACAAACTCTCAAATGTTCTTACAAATTTTGAACTATAATTTCAACCTTCATGCATGCATTGCTTGCTGTTGGGTTCTTTAAAGCCTTATTCATATTGATTTTGATCTGATCTTCACTTATTCGAAGTTTTAATTTCCCTTTGTGAATGTTAATTATGACTTTCCCTGTATTTATAAATGGTTAACTAAGGATCATTGGATAGTTCTTATCTTCTTCAAAATCGAGAACCTCAAAATCTACAGGAATAATGAACTTATCCACTTGCATCAGAACGTCTTCCACTATTCTAAATAGTCTTTTAATAGATTGATCAACTAACTGAATTAACATCGATGTTGGCTTGACCTCACCCAGCCCCAACTTCTTGAATATCTATAAAGGCATAAGATTAACACTTGCTCCTAAGTCGCACAAGCACTTTGTGAATTCAAATTCACCAACCACACAGGGTATTGGGAACCTCCCTGGATCCTTTATTTTAGATGGCATCTAGTTGGTGACTATAGAACTGTAAGTGTTAGTTAGATCTACCGTCTAATTATCTTCCTAACTACGCTTATTTGACACTATGTCCTTTAAAATTTTTGCATATTTAGGCATGTGTTCCAAAGCCTCTACAAATGAGATATTTATCTATAATGTCTTTAATTTATCAACGGATTTTGCAAATTGCGCATCTAACTTCTTCTTTTGTAATCGTTGAGGAAAAGGAATCTTGGGTTGATATGGTAGAGGAGCGACATAAGGATGGCACTTGCTCATATTCACTTCTTTCTCCTTTTCTTGATATTTCTTAACAAGAGGGAAGGGATCCTCTATTGTCTTTGCGGTGGTTCAAGTTTCTTCCCACTTCGAAGTGTAATAGCCTTTAGTTGCTCCCTCGGTTTTGTTCCCGAAGTGCTAGGAAGAATTCCCACATTTCGCGTAGAGAGAGTGTTTGAAAATTAGTTTATTTGGACCTCTGGATTGTGGATTGAAGAGGTATGGTTCTTTTTTAGTTGTTCAAATCCGCCTTCCAGATTCTTTTATGCATCGTCTAAGATTCCAAGCTTGTCTAAAATTTTTTCTAGTTTAGATTCCATTGAACTCATTTTATCTTGCTAGAAACCTGGTGATCCTTGAGGTCTGAACTGTCCTCCAACATTGTTCGTGCAAGAGAAGTTAGGGTAATTCTTCCGTCCTGGTTTGTAAATGTTAGAGTAGGGATTGTTTCCCCCTCCTTGTCCATGTTGAGCTCTTATATAACTAACTTACTCTAGATCGTTATCCTTCATCAAGAAGTAGTCTACCATATCATGGTCCGTCTATCCATAGAGTTCACACTTTAATTAAACAACTTTTACCGAAGCTGAGGACAAAGCCCTCATATTGTTGAGCTATCGAGTTAAGTTGTCAATTTTTGCCTACATCTATGTCATTTGATCAATAGCTACAACTCCTTTTTACTCTCAGAAGATAGTGGGTTATCTACTCTACTCGTTCGTTCATAGGCAGCTATTACTCGCCATGTCCTCTATCAGCTCTTCTACTTCATCTACCTTCTTTCTCATCCGTGATCATCCTGAAGCTGCATCAATTGTGCCTCTCGTATGTAGCATTACTCTATTATAGAATGTTTGCAACAAGAAGTCCTTAGGTAAGTTATGGTGTGGGAATTTTCGTTGCAAGTCTTTGTATCATTTCCACAATTAATAAATCGATTCCTCGTCACTTTGTTGGAAGTTGGTAATCACCTTGATAATCTTTGTGGTCTTGGTAAAGGGAAATGCTTGTTTAAAAAAGCAAGAACTAGTTGATCTCAAGTGGTGACATTGGCTGGGTTGAGGGAGTGGTACTAGGCCTTTGCTCTATCTCTTAGGGTAAAAGGGAAAAACCTAATTCTTGCCGCATCCTCTGACATCTGATGGTATTGAAAGGTATTGCAGATTTCAAGGAAATTTACTATATGTGCATTGGGATCTTCATTCATTAGTCCATAAAATTGTACATTCTATTGAAGCATGTTTAGGAGGGCTAGTTTAATTTCAAAAGAGGCTGCTTGTACAGGGGGCCTAGCTACTACTTGGTTAGTCGCATTGAACCTAAGTCTCACGAAATCTATAAGGTTCTTTGTTGACGTCCTTAGTTTACTCTGTGATCTAAATCTTGCTGAAATTTCTCAGCCATTTGCTGCTTTTGTGATTTCTTCTTCTTCTTCGCTTCGAGCTTTCCTAATTGATTGTTTTAATCAAGTGATATCTAGCTCTAAGGTTTCAACTACACGACTCGAACTTCTTGTAACTCTTGTGTTCATGCAAGAGCACGAATTTAGAAATAGAAAGAAAGAACGAAAACTAAAAACTAATTAGACTAAAGAACTAAACTAATCTCCTCCCCAACAACAACACCAAAAACTTGATTGGGGTTTGGTTGTGTGTAAGTTTTAATTATTAACCGTCGATAATTTGTAAGCTCACGGTTCATTAGCATAGTACCAAAGGTGTCGATTCCACAAGGAGGGAACTAACCTAATCCTAAAATCTAAGGCTAGAAACAAATAAAAGAAATTCAAGATGCAATGAAACTAATACAAGACTTTAATTCAATCAATCAAATTAAGAATCAAATACGAAAATACTAATCAGTTACAACACACCCAAGAATCAACTAAAGGAAATTACTAATTGAGAGAGAGAATTTTACCTATCCTTAATGCTGAAGTAACTGATTATAAATTATTGGATTGTTGGTTCTAGACTATCCTAAGGTTGATTACTCTATCTCGAGTTATAACCATTAACCCTAAATCATAAACCCTAATCAGATTATTGAGGTTACAATCTCTCAATTAACAACCTATCCAAAACCCTAATTAGTTCTGAAGTTCTTTAATAGCCTATCAGAAACTTATGTAAGATCTCTCTTCGTTCAAATTATTGATCTGGTTTAATTATGGTTTCTATTAAATCACCTAACTCTTGTTAGTCTAATTTAATAGTTTTTCATTCGATTCATGCTCTCATTTTATTATCAAAGTATGCAATAGCATAATTAAACCACAATGATATCCAATGAACACATAAACAATCAGATTCTCATTAATTCAAGAATAAAATTTCAAATGTGAGTTTAGAACATCCTCGACATTCTAGATCATATCATCAACTATTCAATCCAATTCTATACAATAATAAAACTGAAATGAACAGGAAATATAATCTAAAATGGATGACATGAGGCAGCGACGTCAAGAAACCTCCTGATCCGAAAAGTACTTCGAGTCAGCTTCTTCTCGTCTTATCTCTTCCTTATTCTTTTCCTCTATCTCTCGATGATCTCTCTCTAGGGTTTCTCAAAGTGGCTGATGCAGAAAGCCTATTTCTATCCTCCTCTTGTTCTTTTTATATCCTCATGTTTTGAGTAACCCTAAGTTTTTTTAAGGTCTGAAAGGTCTAAAAAATCCCTCGAAACTTAACATTCGTGGATGTCTACACGTTTGCCTGAAACAGGCCACAATCGTGGCTCACATCTGAGCCTTCTGTTACAATCGTGGCACGTAAGCCACGACGGTGGCTCATTCCCTAGGCTTTTCTCACGATCGTGGGCCAAATCTGGAGCTTCTGTCATGATTATAACCTGACATGCCACGATCGTGGGCCATTGTTTTGGCCCGAATGTCTCCGAAACTCCTCCGTTTTTTGATGTTGACTCTGAAACACTAGCGAATACATCAAGGTACCTCAAAAACTTAATATTTAAGATCAAAGACTTGTACTGACCCATAAAACAATTAAAATATAAATAATTAACAAACTAACGCAATTCTAATCTAAACACATATTAAATGGTTGAATTAACGACTAAACACATATTAAATATGCCTTAAAATATGATGCAATTTACACTTATCAACTTCTTTTGCCTGTGACCTATGGCCCGTGGCCTGTGGTATGGTCAATCTAGGTCAAAAGCGAATCAAGCTGGACTAAAATTAACATCCCTAAAATAAAGGCTACAAATTACAATTAAAATTTTCAATAATCTCCTTTATAAAATAAGGTAATTTTGGAGGATCTTAAGTTAAAAAATAAAAAAGAAATGTAAACATTTTTATGCTACATCTTGAACTTTGAGAGGTAGAAAACTACATTACACGGTCAAATTTTAGGCCCAGCAGGCTTCCAGTGTTAGGCCTAATAACGCCCTCACTTCTCTCAATGTTTTTCTGTACCAAGTAAACCGTATTCTACGTCATTTCCCTCCCTGCTCATCCAACTTCTCTTTTTCTTCCCATTTCTAGGGTTTTGGATTATGTTGTTCAGTTTTATCTTCTATTAGGATTTCTTTTTGTTTGTTTGTTCCACCGCCATGGCTGAGTGGCACCAGTTTCTCCAATCCATTTTTATTGGCCTTCTCTTTTCTTACCTTCTCGCTAAACTCATCTCCGTCGTCGTTTCATTCAGGGACGACAATCTCACCCTCAGCCGTAACTCCAACTCTAACCGGACTCAAGCCAAACCCAACTCACTCTCCTCCACCGCCCCTACACCGCAAGCCAAGCTCTCTCATCCCCGAGATTTCGACTCTGGGGAGACCGAATCGATGATGGCCGAGCATGGCAGTGTGAGGAACGAGAGCGCACCTGGCAGCGACGCCGATGCTGACGATGACGATGACTGGGAGGGGGTTGAGAGTACGGAATTGGACGAGTTGTTCAGTGCGGCGACGGCGTTTGTTGCGGCGTCGGCCTCCGATCGTCTGTCGCAGAAGGTATCGAATGAGCTGCAATTGCAACTTTACGGGTTGTACAAGATCGCCACTGAGGGGCCTTGCAGTGTTCCCCCTCCTTCCGCTCTTAAAATGACCGCCCGTGCCAAGTGGTACTTATTTTTATCAAATCATTTACGCTCTTACTGAATTTAAACAAGGATTTTTTTGTTAGTTCTTTTCCTTCATATAAACAAGAGCGAGATAAAGAGTGAAATACATGCTTCTGTTCGAAGAACGATTGGCTTGTTGATGATGCAATCATTTTTGTATTGTTTCTGATGTTTAGGCAAGCATGGCAGAAGTTGGGTGCAATGCCTCCAGAAGATGCAATGCAAAAGTACATTGATATTGTCACTGATCTGTATCCCTCTTGGGCTTCTGATTCGACGGTGATAAGTCTTAAATCTTGTTTTTGGACAGTGGGCCTGTTCTCCTTAAAACTCGGACATCGTACCTTTTTCTGCTGAATCATTTCTATTTATGATTTTCATTTTTTTTCCTTATATTTGAACACATACATGTTCAGAAGAACAAAGATGGGAGTGATGATGCACGGTGTAAAGATTCCAAAGGACCTATGGGACCAGTGTTTAGCACTTTTGTCTATGAGGAGGAATCTGTAAATGAGTTGTAAGGTTCTTTAAACTTCTGCATAAGGAGACCCATTTTAAGTTCTTCAATGTTTGAAAGTTACTCGTGGTTTCATTTTCTGATCAGCTTCCTAGAGCGTGCTTCCACATTTGTATACATATTTATTGGTCTGACTGGAAGTGCAATTCATGAGTTTATAATTTTGATATTTAATTTCTGTTCTTCCAGATCTGTTGTCAGTTTCTAGTGTTGTCTAGTGCCTCCCGAGTATTATGTGCTAGTTTATGTTATAAATTTTCAATCTGTGGATTATGTGTTATTGACTCTCTCATACATATTAAGGTTATTTTAATATAAAAATCAACATTCTCCTTATGATTTAAAAGCTCATTTCTTTACATTTCCTCAGGACAATGGACGCAATTCATGCTTTTGCCCGGGAAGGACAAGTGGAAAATTTGCTCAAATGCATTGAAAGTGGGGTTTCAGTGAACTTGAAAGGTTTGTTTCTCTTTATTTAATTATGTTTAAGCATCATAAGATGCTCGTTCTGATGCTGAAGTTTTATAAATTTAGACTTCTTGGAATGGACTGCTCATCAATATGTCCTTTCAGCTCAGGATTTAGTTTCTCTTTACTTATTTCTATTTCAGCATCATAAGATGCTTGTGCTGATATCGAAGGTTTATATATTTAGATTTCTTGGAATGGCCTGCTCATCATTATGGCCTTCTAGAACAGGTTTTTGATTGTCCCGGTCCAAAGAGCCTTCTGAATTATTTCATTTAAGCTGAAATCAGCTGGATTTAAGTGACACTGGTGCTTGCAATACTAAGGCTGATTTTCCTTGTAGTGATGCTAACCGCAGAAGAATATTTAGTGTACAACCCAGAAAATGGTTTATGTTTAATTTGTCAAAGTGAGAAAAAACGATCTTTTTATAATATCCTCAATGGAACAGGGATTTTGCTTTAGTAGTAGCCATTTTATCTAAGACCTATTAATTAACTGCTAATGAGGCGGGCTGACTCTCTTTAATCAAAGTTTACCTCTAACAAATTAGTCTCTGTCTCTATCAAATTGAAATATGTAACTTCATTTAAATACTCATGCGACTTAATTCCAGTAAGGAATATAATGAAACTTAATTTTACCTAATAGATAATCTCAAAATAAACCTATTCTGACATCGAAAAAGGAAATCTAATTATTAAAGAAAAATAATTGGTGAACCTAGTTAGCTGAACTCCTAGAAAGTAAAACTGACTAGTTTATAAGATAACCTTGAACTACCATTCTCCATCATTAATCGCACTTAACTGTCTCCTTTTATTAATTCATTTAAATTCTAGCCCATTGTATCAGGCAGTTGCTTATTAGGCAAACAGAGCTCCATTTCTGTATCTGGTATTGTTATTATATACTTCACTTTTTTGAGGAAGCGTACAGCCTTGAATAAATCAATCGGGCACCTGTTAGCTAAAATTTTGTTTTACCATATATAGTGCTTGTGAAATATAAGCAACTGGTGATGGTTTAGTTTTTAACTTTCTAAATTGTTTTATATGCATCACCCACCAATCCATTAAAAGAAGTTTTAGGTGACTTAATTTTAATTAACTAATCAGGACCATGATTTTTCTCACTGAACAATTTATGGTTGATCATTTTCAGACAGTGAAGGAAGGACACCTTTACATTGGGCAGTGGATCGAGGCCATCTTAGAATTGTGAAAGAACTTCTTGGAAGAAACTCTGATATAAATGCAAAGGTGAGTTAGTAAATATTTGGTTTTTTAGATTGCCTGCAACTTTGAATGATGTTCTACCTCTTTCATTTATGGATTTTGATGTTCTGTAAGTTGTGGAGGAAACGGGAATGGATGCTTCTACCTTTCATTTCTGTCTAATTTGTAGAAAGTGCACTTCATGGTCTGGCAATATTCCATTTTCCATCTCTTTTAGCATGGAGATTTATGGTTTGCTTTTCCGTAATTTCATCTCCTCCTTGCTTCTAGTTCAAGGAGATAAAATGGGTTTTATCTGGTTGCTTGTGGGCCTTTCAGCGTGGTAGATTGATTGGGCAATGATATGGCTTCTGCCTCAATTAGTAATTCTCGACTTGTGATAAGCCATATGTTGCAAGTGCTATGTTATGCTGTAGTTGCTAACGTATACTTTGCGCTTTTAATCCGTTAGGATAATGAGGGCCAAACCGCATTACATTATGCTTCTGTATGTGAGAGAGAAGACATAGCGGAGTTTCTTGTGAATGAAAATGCAGACACAAATGTGAAAGACAACGAGGGAAAGTCACCTCGTGATCTCTGTGAATTGGACTGGCCTTGCATGCGACATCAGAGAACACATTCTGACTGATTGTTAGTTGTGCGTTTTTGTGATAAGGTTTCCACCCATTCCTCGTGGATGTATAAGGTTATGTTTTGTACAAACTTTTTAACTTCATCTATAATAGCGCTAATTATCTTTGGCAATGGCTTTCTTTCTTCTTCTCTCAGGTCCCAAAAATAGTGAATTGAGGGGATTGATTTGAGGAAGAAAAGAGTAAAACTATGTTGTTATAGTTTCTTCACATTTAAAGAAATTGAAAAATAAAGAACAGTCGTTGATGGTTATATGGGTATCCAAAGTATGTATTAGATAGAGGAATGTGATCCTCTGTGCCCTTATTCCAGTGCCTACCTTGTTCTATTGCATCTATATGGATCCCACATAAATGGATGGCTGAGATGCAATAGAACAGGGTAGACATTGAGATAAGGACACAGAAGATTTGAGTTGTTAGATAGATGCTTGTTGTCCCAACTACCATTCCTAGTCCTCGTTTATAACAAAGTTTTCGTGTGTTGTTCATTCATAGTAGTACTTCCTCCTCCATCGAAAGCTAACTTTTGAAATTAAATAAAATAATTTTGTTTTCTTGATTATGAATTTTAACTTGTAATGAACAAAGTTTGTATTCAAGATGAAACAATGCTCAAACTCAATTTGAAGGAAAAATACTTTAATTTTTTATATGAAAAAAAATTAAAATATAATATTTTACTTAATTTCATTTCTGTTGCCTAGTATATTAATATGATTAACAATTAAGTAAATTTTAGTAACAAATTTTACTTAAATAATTTAAAAAATTAGTAAAATGTTATTTATTTAAATATTTTTAATACTTCAAAGTGTTTTCTTACAATATTTTTCAAGCATAAAAGTAGTTTTTGAAATACGAAAAACAAAGCTTTGTATTTTTTTCCCCTCAATTTGATTATTATCTTTTACGGCATAGATTAGTTTGAAAATGCCCAAGTCCACAAGTAATAGTAAAGAACTAGAGCCTAATTCGGAGAGGTTTTATTCCAATATCCTTTTGAAATGGCTTCGTATTTCATTTGCTCCTTCCTTATATGTAGGCTCGTCAATTTCAGGCCGACCCGTGGTCAACGGGTATGGCCTAATCAAACCGGCCCAAGGTTCAAGCCATGGGCCGGATAGAAATAGCTCGGTGAATTTCGAGCCGGGGCCCACAGCCCGTGGAGCTGGTGGACGAGCCAGACTACGGGTCGGTTAGACCAACCCGTGGCCCGCCCACCATTATTAATATAAAACGGCGTCGTTTTATTCGGCGTAAAACGTCATTTTATTCGGCGTAAAACGACATCGTTTTATGTGCGTTACCTGATTTCTCCCCTGGGTAAAACGACGTCGTTTTATGTGCATTACCTGATTTCTCCCCTCGGTGAAACGACGTTTTGCTTTAATAGTAAAACGATGTCATTTCTGGGTTGGTAGTTTGCAAAAATATAAAGACAAATGATGTCGTTTTTCCAAGAGACAAACGACATCGTTTGTCTGCCGAATGAAAAACGATGCACACGAGCTGCGGCACGAACGCATCTTCTTCTTATCCGGTTCTCCCTCGCCAGTCGACTCGCCTCGCCCACCCCTCCCTCCTCTCCATCTCTCTCACCTTGGCGTTGTCGGTGTTGTCTTGCCGTCTCTCTGTATCTCCCAGCGTCCGGCGTCCGGCGTCCAGCCACCTGTAACCAACCAACATCATCTACTTATTATTAAGGTAGGTTTTTTTTCGTATTATTCATGAACATTTAAAGTTGTACGAATGTTGGGAATGAATGTGGACTAGACGTTGGTGTTGGTGTTGGTTGTGGTTTGAGTTTTTGACAGAGGAGGACGATTGGTTATGGTTGTGGTTTCAATGGTTGAACAATTTACATATATGTCGTGTGCACGTTAAGTGTTTGATGAAAGTTCAGACTCATATCATATGTTGTATATTACATTACATGTGTAGCAATTATACTTAAACACATATGTGCACGTTAAGTGTTTGATGAATGGTTGATTGTTTCATAAATAAGAGTGTGATTCTTCTTCAAGTTTTGGCCATTTGGGTTTTATTATTTTCTCTACCTCTTTCATAAATTCGTAAGCCTTGCCCAGTTGAGTTATAGTTTAGTATTAAACTGATTCAGCATAGATCATAGTTCTAATTACTCTTTTTTGTTACATATATAAGATACTATCCCTCTTCACAAAAGCTTAAAAAACCATTAAATACTTTCATGGATCAATCTCTTATGCTATTGTCAAATCATGTTAACCCTACCACTAGTTCTTGATATGAAAATCATAATACATCACAAAAAGTAACGTAAGAGAGGACTAGGAGGCTGATAAATCTTATACTAACCTAAGCTAACTTTTAATAAAATTGAAGCCGCCTTAAAAATTTAGTTAATTAGCTTTTCTGTGTCTTACTCACTTAAATGCTCAAGCTTTTGACAGATATCTTCACTGCTGAATTGCTGATTGCCATTTTACTTACTTCCAAGTACGAACAGTACCTATAAGTCTTTTGCTGCGAAAATTTAATCTCTAATACGAAATAGGAATGTGATTGCCACATATATAAAACACTTAAAACACTGTTTTAAGCTAAATTCTCCTGAACTCACCTGTAAAATCAAACTTGGAATGCGGTACTTTATTAGTTTGTAGCCTTAACTGGAAAATAAGTAGGAGAAAGTTTCAAGCTTTTAAGACCTGTCTGGAGCATAAGTTCATGAAAAAGATTTGATAGTCACTATGTTTTTCTTGTTGGATTCAAAAATTTCACCGTTGGAGACCTCACTTTGTGTTTTTGTTGTTCCTTGTTGGTTTTAAAAATTTCACCATTGAAGACCTCACTGTGTGTTAGGAATAATGGTCACTTAGAAGTTTGTTAGGATAAGTAGATATAAAATAATAGTCTGTGAGATAAAAATAACCAAACCAGTACAATATGATTCCTTTCGTAGAACCATATAGTTACAATGTGCTAAGGTTTTTCTTGTAAGTGGGTGAGTTATGAGTAGAATGCAAGAAACATGGATTTTTTTATTTTTACACATACACATCAAGTACACTGTACACAACCAAATCAGCAAATCTGCATTCACAAATATTTGGTGATAATTGAATCTTTGCTTAGAATTCACTTTTTCTTTGGTATCACTATTTTGTATATAACTTCCTCAAGCAAAGTCATGGGAATATAATATAACTTT
>JANIIA010000008.1:8797581-8840674 GCA_027478495.1 Erythroxylum alaternifolium | reverse complement strand
AGCCACTTCAAATCTTCATAACTTTCTACTCTGAACTTCAAAAATTATAAACTTTATGTCGTTAAGCTAAGAGAAAAATCTACAACTTTTATAAAGACAAATTTGTCAAATTCTGCCTAGATCAGTACATTTTATTCATTAAAGATTCAGAATAAACTTTTATCCCCTTTTTCCCTTATTTCTCTCTACTGTCAATATATATAACTGCTAACTATAACAAGAGACCCGAATCCAACAAATCGTACATACAAAACTCCCATTAAAAATAATTGCTTCAGAAAAAATCTATTCATAAGCTATTGAACAACTAGCAATTTTATTTCCAACAAAAAATATAACAAATTTTAACAAAAATGGAATTAGAACATGAACGGAAGAAATTCTTCAACTCTTACCGTCATTCATTTATCAAATAAAACAGAGTATGTACATTGCTCCAATTACAAACAAAAGTCTCATCAGTTGCATAATACAAAAATACAATATTGATGCTCATGCTTGATATGCTTCTAAAGCTACCAAAAATGATCTAAACTTAGTTACATTTGAAATATTTCTTAGAGATTGCTGAAGTTTTGCAAGGTTCAATGCCAATTTGCTATTTCTGCACCTAAAGAGTGGAAAATGATGGGGTGAGTTGGAAAGCTTAGTGGCTAATATGCTTATAGCCATCGGTGATGAGTCATACACACATACAACCAAGCATATTTATACCCACAAAATTCAATTCATATAACACTAAATTTAAATTACAGTCACGTAATCCATATCACATATTTTACAATAATCTATTAAAGCATTCAATTATAAATCATGCTCAACAAATCACATCCAAGTACACAACAATATGGCTTGATAGAATCCCATAAAACAGAGTGGTAAAACCGAAGTTTACACCATGAACAGAATGAGTCTATTTTTTAAAGCTTATATGCATAAACGGGCAATCGGGAGAAGGCTTTAGGTCAATGTACATGTGACGAACAGAATGGTGTCTCTCTTTCCCACATAAGCAAATATTTCCAATGCTTACATATTTCATATCATAATCATACTTTCATGCTTTTTAAATTTTCTGTTTTTCATTAACATCAAAGCAATAGAATTCTTGCAAGGCATACATGATATTAAATTGACAAAACATTTTTCCCACATTCACAATGATTCAAGACAAACATTTATACACACAAAATCAAATAATACAGCCCATCATCACAAAAAACTATAAACATATTACCCACCTCTTTACTTATAAATCCACGCTCAAACTTGTTTTTCCTCTTATTCATGATTTTGACTTTTCTTGATTCCCTTCAAACAAACATATTTTTCATTCAACAACATATACAAATAAAACCTCTATAAAGCTCTATTATCCAAAAAAATAAGCTTAGACTTAATTTACTCTTAATTTATCTAACTAAAAAAACTAAGGTCAAGTTAAAAGTTCATGAAAATCTAAGAAAATAATTCTCTTGGTTCTCTTCTTTCTCACTTTATTTTCAGCACATAAAACCTATTTTCTCTACTTTCTTCTTCTATCAAGACAAGAAGAAAAGATAGAGATTACCTAAAAAAAAACTCAGCTGAATCTTCTTCTTCTTCTTTTTCTGTTTCGTTTTCTTCTTCTTTTATTATACTTCTTCCTACGTTTTTTTCTTCTCTCTTTCTTTCTTTTCTTTTTCACGACTCTCTTTCTCTTTTTCCCTAACCTCACAAACACGTCTCTCCCTTTTCTCTTGTTATTACACGACTCTCTTCCTCTTTCTCTGGTTTCTTCTAGGCTCTTCTTTTCTTTCTTTCTTAACCTCTACGCATCTCTTTCTTTCTTCACTCATGCACACACCCTTCGTTTAGTTCTTCTCTTATTAATTCAAGACAAATTTTCTTTTTATCTTTCCAAGTTTGCCCTTCCATATTTGATTTAATATCATCTAACTCCTTAACTTAATTCTAACACTTCCATTTAATTCATACAACCATAGGTAATAAAAAAATATTCATAAATAAACTCCATAAATTTCTAATTCACAAATTCTAATTTTTACTCATGACTAAACACCAACAAATTCTCATTTAATAATTCTAACTTCTAAGAAAAGTTCAGGGTCCAACACTAAATATGTTAAATTTTAACTTGATAATATAAATGATTAAGTATTTATCAAACTTCCTCCGCTCAAGCATTTGCTTATCCTCCAGCAACTAATAATTTAAATTCATAGGCTCTTCTAGCTAGCCACCTCTCCTCTCTCTCAACCTATCCATTCACACTTCTAATTACTATGCCTCAAAAATCAAACCAACATTATATTCAGAATCAAACAGTCATAAAATGAATCGCCATAAGCAAACACCACAAATGATATTTTTGACAATCTTTTTGAAATCAAATGCAATAGGATTTAACACCCTTATATAAAAGATTTAACCGATTCACTTAAAGTGTTTAGGGAAGTTTATTAGAACTCCTAAATCAACGGATAGAAGGAATTTTCACCACATGCTTGCTAGTAAATCACATTTCCACTACTATAAAATAAACTAGAGGTAAAAATCAAAAGATCTTTAAAGTAAGGTGTAATAGGGCATGGGTAAAGGTATGAAAGGTGCAAATTTTAGGTTAATAAAAATAAAAGAATTTGCATAAACAATAATAAACAAAAATATAATTTAATTTGGTAGAAATCCATATAATAAAATGCAAATAAAATGTAAAATAAGTTTTGAAAAATATAAGTAGCTTCGTTTTTCTATTTCACAATTACAACAGTTCAAAAACAAATATATATCATCATTATTTTCTTATTTTCTTTTTAGCTTTTAAACTAAGCTCATTTCAAGATATTTTTTAATTAATTATTTATGTACTTACAAGGATACTATGTATAAAAATTTGATAATTAACACATGATAAGATATAGTCTCAAATATATAAGCCTGCATCTTTCCTCATTCTTAATACTTCTTTATCTAATCAGATTCTTATGTAATCAAGTATATACAATCCTTTAGGGTATAAAAGTAGATGTCAGGCTATTAAAAAAATGGTTTATCAGCTTATAATGTGGTTAAAATAATTCAAAGAAAGGGCTAAAACTCAAATTTGGTTATATCAAAGGGATAAAAATAAGGTAGGATAAAATCAAAGTAAAGGCTCAAATGAGAATTTAATCTAGGTGTCTTTTCATGTTAATGTCTCTAATTTAAATATGTGGTCTCAATGTGCATAATAAAAGCAAGTTCTAGCGCCATCCAACAATGTAGGAAAAATAAAGTAAAATGTAATAATGATAATTACTCATAGGCTCAAAAGCCACAAGTAGGCTTATGTGTGAATAAATTTTAAGCACTTTCATCAAATTGACTATCAAACCAACCATTTATAATATAGCAAATAAGAATCCATCTAATCATTCCTTCTTCCTCTTATATGGTAGTATAAATCAATGACTCATAACAACTTAAGATGTTTCAAGAAAAAAATTGATATATTAAAAATTTCCATAAAGAAAATTTAAAAAATAAGAAATAAAATATCCTCGATATAAAGTACAAAAATAATGAAAGACAATCAACTTGAGGAAAAAGGTAATGTGAATTTGCACTTGCTTGATTAATGTACAAAATATTTAGATTCTCGGCATTATATCCATATAAATCGTGTGCAATAATCCTTATAGAAAGAAAACAAAATTAAATAGAGCATAAAAAAGGAAATAAAAACCAAAAATAGAAACTTAATATATCATTAAAAAGTTACGATTTAGTATAGCTATAATAAATAAGAAAAATAATTTTACACTCCTCTCAACATTCTTAGATATTCACTCAACTTTTGGAAATTCGTAGCTTCATTCATCCTTTTATCAAGCACATTGATATGTGTTTAATTATTGATACATTTAATCATTTACATTTAGCGATTAATGATATAAAAATACTTAAGATACTCACCTTAACTCATACATGATTTTAGGTACAATTTGGAAACATAAAAATTAAAGTGAGTCAAAAGCACTACATTTGGGTGATTTTTCTAAGATTAATTTTCATTTGTCTTCATGGAGTAAGAAAAAGAAAATTAAAGAAAAGAAGAAAAAATTAAAATAAAAAGAAGAAGAATTAAAAGTGTTTGCTGGAAAAATGAAGAAAAAATCAATAGTAGCTGAAGAAGGAAATGACAGCGCATGAGGAGAAAGCCATGAGCAAAACAACAAACGTAGACAAATGTAGAAGATGTTTATGTAATGCAGACAACTATGCTAAATGCAGACAAGAGCTACATTTCACAGATGTTGGAGGGTTAAGTGAAAGAAAGGTGAACAAAAGCAGTGGACCATGATATTAAAACATCAAATCAAAGAAACAAAAGAAGAGAATAATAGCATGGCTAGAAAGCAAGAGAGTTATGGTAGAGGAAAGAAGCATGAATAGTAGGGTGGACCTTAATCTTTATTTGTCAAATCAATGAATAGGAGTATGGAGAAGAGAAGCTTGTGGTAGTAAGTGAAGAACTGAAGGGGGATTCGGTAGGGTTATTTGAGTGGGCCGAACCATTTTCTTTGTAGAAACCTATGGAAGGCTAAGTTTCTCGCGCTGGTTTAGAGGTAATATCGATACTGACGACTCAAGTTAAGCATTTTTTTAATTGTTTTGTTGTTTCATTCTCTCATTAGAAATTGATTATGTTATCTTGTATGGATTGATTGGGTATTTGAATGATGATGATTTTAATGCTCTATTGAATTGTTTTCTATGAAAACCCATCGCTAGAATCGAATGAAATGTGTAATTGTTGTATTTCTAATTGATGTGTGGCAACTAATGGTTCTGAATCATTAGAGATAAGATAACATAGGTTAAATAATCCAAGCTTGTGTGATTATTACCTAGATTGGTTTGTTTTTCTGAATCGTAAGGTGGTTGTCTAGATAAACTTAGAGAGCTTATTCTTGGTTTTCTGATAGCTAGGATTAATTAACAAGTGCTTTGTAATTAACTAAGATCTAAGGAAAAATCCAGATTAACAGAGCTTATTGTTAACATACGACCAATGATTGCTAAGAGAGATAAAAGAACAACAAATCAATGAATTATGCTTAATTAGGGTGTAGACTGAGATTGAACCAAAAAATCGGATCCTACCGAATTCCCCAATTTTATCATTTTTCATATGTTTTGTTTAAGTTTTTTCATTAGGTTTATTTTATTTTATTTTCTTATTAAATCCAAAACCCCCCATTACCTAAACATCAATTCATTTCACTCCCTATGGGAATCGACCTAGACTCACCACTGCTAAAGTAGTAGTCTAGTTATTTTATTTTGACTAGCATTGCGATGCGCCTATCAATTTTGGTGCCATTGCCGGGGAGTGCGATGTTTAGTTTTTTATTGTTTTTAATTAGTGTTTTGTATATATTTGTTCGTAATTCATTTCTTTTTCAGTTATTTCGTAATCTTTTCATTTTTTTGTTTCGTTTTTATAAAAAATTTAACAATTAAATTTGACGTGGATGGGAGTAATTTTTTATAATTTATATTTTTAATCCTATAACAATGTTTGGACTGATCATCCTAAATTTTGGTTATAGATAAGATAATCAGCCAAATTACTTCCATGCTAATTTGTAGGAAGCACAGCGATTCTTGTACATACCAGAAGCTTCCTATCAAGACTCAGGCACATCCTTGGAAGAATTAATTAATGTGTATATTGATAACACTTTGCAATTACAGCAGGAAACAAGTTCTAGAATCCAATACTTGATAAGCCAGGTGGATCAATTGACAAAAGCTATCAACCGCCTAGCATCACATAGCAAAGAGACGTAACCATATCAACCTGTGGAGTAACCGATCGATATTAGTGCAGAAAGCTTACAGAGTGAAGAGGAGCTTGAGAATCTTATGTCTAGTACTCAAGGAATTGCTTGTGAAGAAGAAGAAGTTGAGAAGGAGATTGAAGTCAAAAAGGACATGATTTAGCTCGGATGGTAAGTACTGAATCTATGATTATTTTTGAAACGAACTTTTAACCTTTACATAGCAGATTGAAGGAACTAAACGAGGAAGAAAAAGGTGAAGTGATGTTCGAAATATTTCCCTATTGCATAGATTTAGTTGGGGTTGAAAGCTTAAGGATAGGGAAGGGGCTAAATGGGAACGATTATCAACCAAGACCATATATTGAAGAACCTCACATTGAAGAACCGCATGTGCCATTAGAAGACCCTAACTTTGTCATGTGAGGAGAAGAAAGAGTCAAGCCAATGACCGTGAACAAAGATGCTTTTTGGAAGGCAACTTAAGGAAAGTAAATTTCTTTGATTTAAATTTTCACATTTATTTTTTTATGCATGTGTGTTTCTTTGTTGGTTTATTTTTGCTTGTTTTTAAGTTTTCAACCAAAATGAGAGAAAGAATAAAACAAACAAAGAAACATTTGCTCATTTTCTATTGCTTCTAGGAATATTTAATCATGAGTAGAGAATGAATTGATTAGAGAATTTCATAGCAACTTTGGCATGTATTTTAGCTCTTGTGATTAATTGATGTACATTATCTTTAGATGAATAGTGACTAGTGGTAGACAAAGCTGGTGAGATTTTAAGCCTTATTAGACTGAAACATCCATATTAGTCTCATTGTCTTTTGATAATGTGTGATCGTCATGACATGTACATCCCAATTTTGCATTAAATTTCTATTCGAGATCACATTTTTATCATGCATTAATATGGATATGATTAGGCATTCTTTGTTTTTCATAAACTACATTAGCCAAATATCCTATCCTATTAACATGATTTTTCCCTTGATAAACCCCTTTGAGCTTTATACTTTTTTTTTGTACTAATCACATTACATGCTTTATACTGACCCAAGTGTCCTACCCAAGCCATAAGTTAGTGGAGCATTTGCAATTATTGAGTTTGTGAATGTATAAAATTCTATGTGTAGGGGTGTCCATATGTGTGGGTTTGTTATGATGTTGTTATATCTTATTATCAAAATTCCCAAGTTAACGTAGTTTCTTTTAATGTTAAAAAAAAGAGGGGGGAAGAAAAAAAGAAAGGAAAGAGAAAAGCAAAAGAAAAGAAAAAAGAAAAAGAAATTAAAAAAAGTTTGAATAAATTTATTAAGGAGGAAGTGCATATGAGTTGCAAAGTTATTCATAATTAATGCATCTTCTAGAGTTGTAATGAATGTGTTATTTGAGTATGTTGAACATGAGATCAATGTTGGCTTGGAAGGTTCACTTTTGTGGTTTCAATATATGGTTGGCATAAATTGTATGAGTGATTCCTTTGGATTGGTATATGGTTCATGTGGTTGGTGTGTGAGAGTTGAATGGGGTTGTGAAATATAAATATTGCATTTGTCATAGCTGAAGATACCTAGTTTTTGATTGAGTGTTACTTTTGTGTTTCACTAGCTTTGATGGCTTTCATGCTACTTGACCAAAACACATCTCACCTTACCTTTACCCACATTACAACCTTGAAAAGTCCTTTGACTTATGATTTTGCATGTGAACATTAGTGGTGGAGAAATGAAATGATATGCAAAGTTATGGATTATTATGATCATGAATGGTGTTGAATGTACCTATAGGTATATTTTACTTAAATGCATTTTCTGAGTCTATCGTTAGGTTTCTCAGTTTTTAAAGGTATTGAATGTTGATTGATCATAAGTAAAAGCTTGGAATGTTGATTTATTGCTATGATTTTTTTAAAAGTTATTCATCTTTGGTTATGATTATATAGTCTTAGAAAATATGGGAATTGAGTAAATGTTTTAGGTCTTTGAGCTTAAATTTGATATTTTGCCCGAGGACAATCAAAAGTTAAGTATGGGGGAAATTGATATGTGCTTAATAATTGATACATTTAAACATTTACACTTAGCAATTAATGATACAAGAATTCTTAAGATACTCACTTTAATTCATATATGATTTTAGGTACAATTTAGAAACAAAGAAACTAAAGTGAGTCGAAAGTATTACATTTGGGCTGTTTTTCAAAGATTAATTTTTGCTTATCTTCATGGAGCAAGAAGAAGAAAATTAAAAGATAAGAAGAAAAACATCAAAATACAAAAAAGAAGAATTAAAAGTGCTTGCTAGAAAAATGAAGAAAAAATCAATAGTAGCTGAAGAAGAAAACGAAATCGCATGAGGAGAAAGCCATAAACAAAATGACAACACTAAGGAGCATCAAAATGCAGTCTGTGTTTTTACGCAGATGATGTGAAAATTCAAACAAATGCAGACGACGTCTGCGTAATATAGAAACCTGTATTAAACGCAGATAAGATCTGTATTTCATAGATGTTAGGGGTTAAGAGAAAGAAAGGTGAACAGAAGCAGTAGACCACGATATTAAAACGTCACATCAAAGAAACAAAAGATGAGAATAGTATCATGGTTGGAAAACAGAAGAGAGTTACAGGGGAGGAAAGAAACGTGAAGAGTAAGGTGAACCTTAATCTTTATTTGTCAAATCAATGAATTGGAGTGAGGAGAAAAGAAGCTTGTGGCAATGAGTGAAGAACCGAAAGGGGCTTCGGTAAGGTTATTTGAGGGGGTTCAACCATTTTCTTTGTAAGGCATGGAAGGCTAAGTTCCCAACATCAGTTCGGAGGTAATATCGACGCCGACGACCCGAGTTAAGCTTTTTTATTGTTTTGTTGTTTCTTTCTCTCACTAGAAATTGATTATGTTATCTCGTATGGATTGATTAGGTATTTAAATGATGATGATTTTAATGCTCTATTGAATCGTTTTTCATAAAAACCCATTGCTAAAATCGAATGCAATACATAATCATTGTATTCTCGATTCATGTGTAGGAACTAATGGTTTTGAATCATTAGAGATAACATAACATAGGTTAAATAATCTAAGCTTGGGTGATTATTGCCTAGATTTGTCTATTTTTTTGAATCGTAAGGTAGTTGTACAAATAAAATTAGAGAGCTTATTCTACGTTTCCTGACAGCTAGGATTAATTAATGAGCACTTTGTATTAACTAGGATCTAAGGAAAAATTGGGATTAACAGAGCTTGTTATTAATCTACGTCTGATAATTGCTAAGAGAGATAAAGGAATAACAAATAAATGAATTATGCTTAATTAAGGTGTAGGCTGAGATTGAACCAAAGAATTGGATACCTACTGAATTCCCCAATTTAAACATTTTTTGCATGTTTTCTTTAATTTTTTTCATTAGGTTTATTTTATTTTATTTTATTTTCTTATTAAATCCAAAACCCCCTATTTCCTAAACATCAATTAATTTTATTTCATAAGCTAATCGAATACTCCCTATGAGATTGATCTAAACTCACCACTGCTACAGTACTAGTCTAGTTATTTTATTTTGACTAGCGTTACGAGGTGCCCGTCACACATGATTGAGGATGGGGAAAACACCCTATTGTGGCATGATAATTGGACTAACATTAGTCCACTAATTCTCCAAAACGATCTATGGCTGTTAGGACAGCGTATCCTGGACTCCTCCAAAGCTTCGGCTATTATTTCCAATGGCATCTGGTCCTATAATTTTATATTCATTCATGTTTTAGTTGATCACCTTCCAGCCCTCACTAATACAAAGTAAGAAGATACAATCATCTGGACACCTACTACCACAAGTCACTTCTCGAATGCTTTTTGTCGTTCACTATTTAATAGTGTCTCTCCTAAAGTTACATGGCATTCACTCCTTTAGAAAATGTCCCTTAGCCTAAAGGCTTCTATTATCATATGGATGATGATAAAAAACAGACTCCCATCAAAAAACCGATGGTACAGACAACATGATTCTTTATGTGATATGTGTAGAGAATGCGAGGAAGAATGAAACCATTTATTTTTTAATTGTAACTACTCCAAAGTGGTATGGGGATGCACTCAATAGCTACTAAACTTATTGTTTTCAGTATTGGACTGGGAGTGTACTTTGAAAAAATTATTTCTCTCACAAAGAAAGGTTAACTGAATGCACTCCTTATCAAAACAACCTTTTTAACTACCATCTACTCCTTATGGAACGAAAGGAATAGAAGACTCTATATGGGAGTCAGCGAAGATAAATATTGAGTGGCTGATCAAAGCATAAATTGGACTAGAGTGGTAATGCTCGCCAAGAACATGGAGCTCATCCTCACCCCAAAAATTAAAAGAAATTGGCATTTGTGAGATTCCAAATATTTCCTAATTTTTAATACTTCCCTCAATATTTTGTAACTTGGGTCAGAGGCTGAGTGATAGCTTCTAATTGAAAACATTGTAATGGTGTAATAGTTTTTTATAGCTAATATCAATTTCATTAAATTTAAAAAAATAAGAAAAAGAAAAAGAAAAATGACATCAATTTATTAGGGCTAGTTCCTTGCATCAAAACAAGGTTAAATGGAAAGCAGTAAATATGAATTTCAAAAAGAAGATAAAAATAGTTGATAAATACTATATAAGCTGTATTTCTAATCCTGTATTGAATGTATTTTTCTTGTTTATTTGAGAGTTCCTTATTATTTACGATAATTGTTTTATTTCTATTGTTTTTTTAGGTATTATTAGCCTTCAAGGATAAAAATGAGAAGAATTATGGTGAAATTGGGATAGGAAATGAAATAATTGAAGTTATTTTGGTGGTTGCCTGTGTAAGTCTATACGACTGTATAGGTGCCAATGTAAGTTTATATGGCCATATAGCTACCTGTGTAGCTTTTTCGGATTATGTTTCATTAAAATTTTTAAATATTGAGGAAAGATTGAGGGATGTGGTCATACAAATGATCATGTCCACTCTAAAACCCCTAGATTTGAGCTATAAATAGATAAAGCAAAAAGAAAATGAGGGAAGTCAAAAGGGGTTTGTAGGAGGCTTAAAGGTCTCGAGAAAAGAATGTTGACAACCTTGAATGATAGACAAAACAAAAAAAAGAAAGAAAACACATTTAGGGTAGGGATGTCAATTGGCCCAGCTCAACTCACGGGCTAACTGGCCCGTAGCCAGCTCAACCCAACCTTATATATTTTTTGAAAAAATTTAAAAACAATGTCGTTTTTGACATTATGGTCAGGCCATGGGCCAGGTTGGGCTAGTCTGATCTCGACCCTTGGCTCGATCGGGTCGAACAATTTTGGCCTATGATCTGGTCAATCTGGGCTAAAATCGGGTTAGGCTGGGACAAAATTGACATTCCTATTTAGGGTGGATTTTTATCAATCTAAAGTGGATTTCATGAAGATTATAAGGGATTTCATCATGATTCTTTTATTTTTTTATTTTTTTCTTTAGTCTTGATATTATAAATTCAAGCTAAACTTTTGTTCGTATTTTAACCCTAAGATAGACCTTGCAGCGATTTTATTTTAACTTAATTCATTCTTTAGTTTCATTAAGATTCTATTATTTATTCTTAATTATTTTAATTAATATTTTTAGAATATTATTGTATGTATGATTTTATGCAATTAAGATTGAGAAATCCTTTTGTATGAATAGATCTATCATATTTGAAAAGAGTTACATACGAACCTAGAAATAAGTTGACATAAATTCTCTAGATTAAGGTCAAAATTAATAGTGAAATTCATAAATTGATTAATGCAATCTTAAGGGTTTTAACTAGAAAGAGATTTCAGTTAATCAACTAAGGGTAGGAATTAATAGTCTTGAGAAAGATATTAACATAAGATAGGAATTTTTAGCATCCAATAAACTGTAGATTAAGTTTGGTAGTGAAATCATGACTTCATGAGAAATTTTGGAGGGATTTGAAGTCCATATACCACTGTTTTCCTTAATTATTTCTTAATTTAATCTTATTTCGAGTTAGTTAATTGTGTTGATCTATTTTGTTTATTGTTTTAATTTTAAATTTGATTTATCTTAAACACCATAATTTATTAGGGTAGATAATAGAGAGACAATAATTAATAATAATTTTAGTCCTGGTGGCATCGACCCATACTTGATAGTGTTAGTTATAACTACACCATGCACTTGTGATTTAAAACCAAAAAAAACATATAAAGTTTTTAGCGTCATTGCCAAGGACAAGAATATTAGGAAAATCTTATTTTTATTAATATATTCTTTTAATTTTTGGTATTTTTATTTCTTTTTTATTTCACTATAAGAAAAATGTGCTTTTGTGACGGTCTTTACCAACGAAAAACGCAGACTTTATGTCAGTATGTAAGATTAGCGACGGATATTACCGATGGACAATAGCATCGTAGAAACGACCATAGCTAATAAATACCGACGGAAAATAATTTACCGTTGGTAAATTTACCGATGGAATATTTTTTACCATCGGTATATTTACTAATGGTTGGAATACTTCTGTCGGTGAATTGTTACAAAATTATCTATGATTATTCCGTCTGTAATTACTGACGATAAGTCGTTGGTTATTCTGTCTGTGATTACCGACGGTATGCACTCCGTCTTTGATTACCGACGACATGTGGTTGGATACTCTGTCTGTGATTACTGACAATTTATGTCTTTCTGTCAATACTTTTGTGCAAACCATGCGGGAAGTTGTTCCAAATTTACCGACGAAAGTTGTTGTTTTGTCTGTGATTACCGACAGCATATAGTTGGTCACTCCGTCTGTGATTACCGACGGTTTTTGTCTTTCCGTTGGTACTTTGTGCAAACTGTATGGGAAATTGTTCCAAATTTTCTTTACAACTTGAATAAAATGTGCTTATTCACTTTAATGCTCAATGGTTTATAATCACTTCACAATGAATGAATGATTGCTTGTGAATACTTAAGAACTATTATAAAAGTGTTATTGTAACTTTAGAATATCATAAAGATGTTCAAAACCTAAATGCTCAAGTATTTATAATCATAAAAAATTCAAATTATCATTAGACACAAAATCTACTCATAAAGTGAATTGATTGATCACACCCAATATTACTCAACATGCATCCAAAAGGGGAGGATGACTATTCATAAAAGTTGAATGAGCATTATTAATATCTAAATGCAATTGTATCTTTAAATTAACATAAAACAAGTCCAAGTGTTATCTGAACATGGAAGTCTCTATCTAAGCGACATTTAATCAAACAACTCATAGGCAATATGTATTATCTAATCATAAAACAAATGCATTTTTCCATTATTTACTAAAAACAATACATATAAACAACAAATAAACTGACAATGACATAAAAAAAATGCATACACCAACAATCATCACACAAAAACCAACCACCCAACACCTAAGATATACATATATATAACCATATAAGAGCTTCATTTTTTGGAGACAAAATAAATCCAATAGAGAGCTTACCAGAAAATGACGCATGATAGGCTGCAAAAGAAGTAGAAGTCGACGGTGGGAGCAAAGAAAATCACACAAAACCATCATAGCCGAGGGAGGAGAGAAGAAAAATAGTAAAGGGGGAGGGGGGTCGGGTTAAGATGATAACTAACACGACATTATTTGGATTAAAACCAAACGATATTTTATTTATAAACAAATCGTCATTTACCTACGAAACATATTTTTCGTCGATATTCAAATTCACCAAATATCATGCCATGTCTTGCTGCCTTATTTTATGACGGATTCACTATTCCGTCGGTAATTTGTAATTTCTCATAGTGTTTTAACGACAGAGAGTGTTCACCGTCAGAAAATTAATGGCGGATTATATACCACCGGTAAACAACCAGCGCTGACTATTAAATAAAGCATATTTTAGTGACAGAACTATTTCCATTGGCAAATTTCTGACGTTATTTAATTGCGGGAAACGTTTCCGCAATTTTTACCGATAGGCATGGTTTGGTCGTCACTATATTTCATCGTAAAATTTACGCAAATGTTTTCCCTCTACCTTTACCGATGAGAATTGTGTCCATCACAAAATGACAATTTTCATGACACTTTTACCGATAGATAATGTTTTTTTGTTGGTAATTAGCTTCGATTTTGTTTCCTTTAATAAATTTCCATCACTAATGTATGATTTTCTTGTAGTGTTTCTTTCTTTAATGTTTGTGTCTTATTTTTAGGATTTCGGTAGTCATTATTATAGCCACCATACACAATGGAATGATTGAGAGGACAATATTCTTATGGGGATTATGGCATGCCATCACTTAGGACAACTCTAGAAGCTTGGATCAAGGTAATAGTGACATGTATTTGATAGCTTATCAATATCCATGAAATTTTGTGACATTTGTAGAGTTCATCACCATAATCTTTAATATTCAACATCGAACCATAACTAGGAGCATTCGAATTGTATAAATTGGCCTTAAGATACCTATTACAAGAATACTCATAATCTAGAGTGGAGAAATCATTACAACTTTGTATAGAATAGTCATGCTTCATTTAGATTTCTAGAAAAACTATAACAAAAGGAAGAGGAATGTCTTAGAGATGTCTTAATAAAAGGCACTGCTTCAAGTGAGGTTGCCCTCTATAGATTCCAAGAGAAATTGGCTTCTTTCGAATACACCAAGTTAAACTTAAGGGATCATATGAGCGTATTAATTGTCTATAGGGGAAAGGAGTCAAATGTTGAATACATAGAGGAAGCTACGATTTAAGAAGAGAAGGAAGAAGATTCAGTAGGGAAGATAAGGGTTAAAGAAAAAGAGGAAGTCGTTATTCAAGAATAGATGGAAGAAGACAAGGAAGAGGAGAAAGAAGAAGATGAAGAGGAGGAGCTAAATAAGGATGTTGTTAAGGAACTATTTACAATCATCTTAAGAAAGAAGGGCTCCTATTTTCCGTAAAACATACTATCATAGTTAATCCAAGATCTAGGGGGTTTTGTTATTCGTTTTTGTATTGACAATTTTTTACTAAAGAGGAGATTAATGGAGTTCAATGGTTTTATTAATTTGAAACCTTTCTAATCGATATGGGAATCTAACATTCCATCTCCTTAGGGGCCCAACGTTCTCACTGGCCCATTGACTTGGATCCACCCCTTGGAGGCCCAGCGTCCTTGCTGGCATATCGATCGGGAACTGGCTCTAACACCATTTGTAATAGTTCGGACCACCTGCTTACAGATATTGTCCACTTTGGGCCTTAACTCAGCCAAGCCCTCACGGTATACTTCCCTGTGGAAGAAAGGATCACCATCTTAAAAAATGGCACTTCATCGTCTCTCTTGGCTTTAAGGATCAAAACATCGAGGTTTGAGGAATTATTATTGAAAACCTTGTCAAGGATGATGCCTTCCTTAACTTGCTAGGCATGTTTCGAATAATTACTGTCCCTATAATTGGAAAATTCCATAATTTGCTCAACTTGTTATTAATATCATGTATAAGAATAATTGAATAAATGATATCCTTTAATGTGATATTATTCTTTTGTTCAATTTATTGAAATTTATATAATTTTTCTTCATATATATACTGCTCAACATTTTGAATTAATAATATTTACATACGATTTAATTTTATAATAATAAGCAAATAACACAATAAAAATATGTTGATACATCTTATACAAAATGTAAAAAATAATAAATTGTTACATTATAAAAAACGTAGTAAATAATATTTTGCTACGTTATGAAAATGTAGTAAATAATATTTCACTACATTATGATAAGCGAAGCAAATAATATTTAGCTACATTATGAAAAATGTAGCTAATAGTATATAGCTATGAAGATTAAAAAAACGTAAGTAGAAGTTTTTGGCTTTGTTTTATTTTCACTGCCAATCATTTTTTTGTCAAATTTCTTCCCTCTATCTTCGATTGATATTCAATTTTTAGTTACAGTTTTTTAATTCTTTAGATACTTTTTTGCTACAATTTCTGAAAAAGTTGTCTATAATTTTCTATTACTGGTAATTGGAAACATTTAATTTGATGATGCCAGATCGTTACTAATAACTGTAGGTGACGCTTTTCCAACAATTAACTACATTTATTGCTGGAGCAAAAAGCATTCTTTGTTACAGTGTACTTAACTCTACAGCACTTGTAAAGTTCTATCAATTAAATATTATTGGAGTCCAAAGATTTGTAAATAACGACATTGAGATAAGTTGCTTTCATAAATAATTTGAAGGAAACGGTAAGAAAATATTTAAATTTTAGAATAAGGTAAAAATTTAAAAATATAATTTATTATATCTTATTTTATTATTTTACAAAATTTTAAAAACTTTATTCAAAAAATTATACAAAAAATGATGGGACTTCGGCTCCGACATCTCAACATGCTAGTCGAGCTCTGATACGGTATTTCTCTGAACTTTTTGGCAGGAAGTACGTTTGAAAATTGCAGGTTCTCCTTCGAAGGTTGATCATAGAAGGTGGGCATGATCTTTTTTCTTGACATGACCGCCACCATAACTAATGCATATCCATCTAAAGAGGTATATACGTGGCTTAGTTTTTATTCACATCTTTTTCTTTAATTTCTTACGTTACGTATGTTTCAAATCTAAAACATTAAGCAGAATTAGGAATACGTTACGATATCTCTTTATTTTGACTATATTAATATCATAATATAGTCAAAAAGTAATAACATAAGGCACATTCTTGATCGAGTTATACCCGATCTATCTTCATCTAGTATCGTAATTAGCCCTTCTAGAAGGTTAGAGAATTCACGATATCGTAACGAGAGATTTACTTCAAAATTGGCCAACTAATCAGGGACCCAATTGACTTCCCAATAGATGTGGACAATTATGGCCTTCTAAGATTGGCTGAGCAACTTTTTAATATTAGAAACCAAGTTTAGTTGCAATGGACTGAAAGGGAATTATATGTTTTAGAGATCCATTTTCCACATATTTGTTAAGAGTCTTGAAGAGGGGTTAAATCCTTTTGCATTTTCAGAAAAAAAAAAAAACATGGTTGATTTCTCAGGAAAAGAAGATTTGGGTAAGCATCCAAAACGAACAGCTTCTACCACAATGAACAGTTCGTACACAAGTTTGGTACTTGTCAATAATCCAGCATGTTTTAACATCAACCAGAAAACTACATTAGTGGCTTTGACGACGCATGAGATTTCTGTTTCTCTTCGGTTCGCAAGCTTACCATGATGGTTGGTGATGTCAAACAAAGATAGTGCACCTCCTATTATTCCCGCTTCCGAGTGGTACCATAATTCGATGGCGTTTGAAGAAAAGTAATTACTTTTCATTTTATTTGTATATACAAACTCGTACGGGATGAATAATCAGAGTGTGAAAAGTAGTTTATCTTTTGTAGAAGATAATAATCACAGTAAGGGATGGCAACAAATAGACAATAGATTAGTTTCGCTAATTTTATTAAAACAACTTTTTTAAAATTAAAAAATAAAAAATTTTAATTGAGATTGAATTTGAATTACTTAAGCTCAGGCTTATTCAAGAATTAACTATTCTTAATAAAATGATGTCATTTTGTTTAAAAAATTTAAATCTTGAACCGATTTAAGCTTGATTTTATTCATGAGTCGATTTATTGAAAATTCATAAATTTAAGCTCATGAGTCAGTTTATTATCATCTTTATTCAGAACGTAACAAGTAAATTTTCTTTTCTAAAATTTTATTTTTAGGACAATTAATTTCAAACTATGCACCCACGATTTTCTCGTTGCAAAAACAAAGTTTTCGGAGTTATATGTTCAAAATTTCTTGCATTTTAAAATTTCCTATGCAAATAAATGTACACTTAATTAATTTAGAGTTTTACCTTTTCTTCATTTCCTTAATCCTTTCCTAGGTTACCTAGAATATCTAATCAAATTTTAAACAATTTCTACTTATACATCTTTAAAATCTATCTATAGATAAGTTTTGGAGTAATATATCACGCGTAAGTCATCTTTCTTTTCTTTTAACTTTCTTAAAACTTATAACACACATATTTAAAAATGATAGTCTTCAATCAATAATATTCATTTTGTTTAGACTTTATTGTAATTTAATTTTGAATAAAATATAAAATTAAATAGAAATTAACAAATATGATATATTTTCTTTTATGTTTTTTTGTTTATTAACACTGTTGGAGATTTTTCTAATTTCATTTTAATAAAATTAATGAATAGTAAATATAACAATTTTATAAACAATTTGCTTGTGATTATCAACATAAATGTTTTCTTTGTCTTCTGTGTAGGGTATTGATTTCTTACCCCTCAACTACCACCTATCATTTCTATTTTAACCAAAAACCACTTGCTTGCTAATGCTTCTATCTTTTCAACTTTGTGGTATTCTCCTATGGATGTTATCATAGTAGTCAACTCCAACTCTTATCCTTATTATCTTATCCATCAGTGAAAATATGAGCCACTATGTTAAGGAGTTGTTTATTAGAAAAAAAAAGAGATCTTTGCTCACAAAGATTTTCCTCCAATCCATCAGTCACCAGAAAGGAAAAACTTTCAGATCCAGCCATCCCTACACATTAATAAGGTGATGCAGACACAAGCAAAGCATTTCTTAATAAAATATGGACCAAATTGTCCTCAGTAGAAATTGTTTATGTCAAATTGAGTCATGTCTAGATAACTGTTATAGATAGGATAGTTAATACTCCACTAGAAATGCTATAAGCAGGGAAAGCAGCTTGGTCATCCACCTTAGATGGATATTTCATTGGCAAAAGGTCAACCTTTCCACAAATCTAAATGTGTGCAACTGCTAAGTGGGGGAAGAGAGGCTTAGAGGAAACTCTACTGATTGAACTTCTTATTTAGATCTACCAAGGATGCCAACATTACTTAAATTTTGGAGTTAGGGCCCTAACACATGGCAAATTAGCCTATGTTTCTGTAGATATGGAGACCAAACCTAGAATTGGACAATTATAAGATAGAAACAACTCTATTATGTATTAACTTCCATATTGTTCCTTTAGAATACTAGACAATAAAGGAGTTAAGCTATATAGCTAGCTCTAGAGGGAAACCAATTTACCTTGATTCTTCCATTGCTAAAATGGACATAATTTGTTATGCTAAGGCATATATGGAAGTTAAGTTAAAAGAAGAATTGCCAGACAAAATCTCAATTATGAGACTTGTAATAGATGGGGAAATGACCAAGGCTAAAGTTTAACTCTCTTACATTTGGAAACCAAGATTACAAAACATAATTTAAAAGCCTCTAGGAAGAGTGTTTATCACTAAAACCTATAATAAAGTTATAGGAATCAATGAACTAGAAGGACAAGTTGACTCAAAACCTCATCTAGTCAATGTTCCTCCGAAAGCTCAACTACACAATGGAAATGGAGGGATTTCTGTTAAAGATTTTGAACTAATACAATATTGGTTGAAGGGATGAATGAGTTGGTAATGAGGGAGGATAATAATCCTAAGTTGAAGAAGGACAACTCTTCTAAGAACCCCCAACCTCAAGATGAGTCTAATTTAAAAGGGGAGAAAACCATAATAGAAATAGAGGAGGAGGTCCCTACTCTTAAGGATCATTAACGAGCTATAGAGGAGAGGATCACAGATATTGGTCCTTCCTCCAAAAGGAAATCTAGAATGATAAAAGTAGATCCAAGGCTAAAGGTTAGCAACCTTTATCTTGTTGTATTATCAATATATTTATGCTTTTTTGGAATGCAAGAGTGATGAATGACCCTCTAAAATGCCAAGCCATTAAAATACCAAACCATCTATTATTGGTCTTGTTGCAACCAAAATAAGATCTTCAAAGCTCCATGATTCAATGACTCTAACCATGTTAATCATTAAAATCGAAGAATTGTTGTTGTTTACAAAATAAACTTTACCAAGATCTCTAATATATCTACAACTGACTAGTTATTACATCTCACCTGTCACTAGAATAACATTGTCAATCCTTTTGAAATATTAATCATCTAAGCTTTAAATTTTGAATTTCATAGGAGTCAGGTTTAGGAAGACTTGTATTCAATTCAAAAGTATATAAAAGGACCTTGGATGCATGTTAGGGACCTGAACTATGTCATTAACTCTAATGAGGTTCAATAAACTAGAGTAAAGCTTTAGGGCATTAGAAGGGAACTAATTTAGGTAACTAGAAAACTAGAAGTTCTGGACCTAAAATTAATAGGCAACTTCTTTAAATATACTAATAAATAACAAGGGGACTGTTTCATTAGGAAAAAAAATTGACAAAGTTTTAGTGAATCAACACTGGTTCAAATCTTCTCCAAATTCTTTTACAAACTTTATCGCTCCTTTTTTCCCAAATCATTTAGAAATAAAAATCTATAATTAGAGCTTCGATGAAATCATTAGCTCCGTCTCCAATCATAGATCTGATTAAAACATAGTGGAAAGTAGAAATAGTTGGATTCAAGGTTTTCCAACTTATAAAGATGATGAGTTTTATAGAAAGCATTTTAAGAAATTTCAAAAAGAAAATGAAGAATTAACAACTGAAAGACTTCACACTATTGAAGACATCTTAAGGAAAATACAAAACCAATTCAACTTGGTTCTGAAACAACTTGTAGGAAATCAACTCCTTCCTTAGTCAAAAGGCTAGCATTAACTGGCTTAAGGTTAGAGATAGGAATTATAGATTCTTTTATAGCAACATTCCTATTAGGAGAAATAGTAATATAATCAATTCTTTAATAGATGGAGAAGGGAGTTTTTTACATAGAAGGAGGAGATAAAAGAAATTGCTATTAGGTACAATTATAAATTATTGGGAAGTGAATATGAGGTGGATAGTTACAATTAGGATATTGAGCTATTTATTAGAAAGAAGATAATCTAGTAGACCAAAGAAGAATTGGTAAGGCCTATGTCTTCCTAAGAGATAAAATAAACATTGTTAAGTATCAACCCTAACAAGTCTCTTGGTCCTAATGGTTTCAGTGCCCAATTTTTTCAAAAAAAAAGGGAAATTATAGGTAAGTTAGTTGTTAAAGTAGCCCAAGAATGCTTGTAGAGCTATAGGATATTAAAGGAATTGAATAAAACTTATCATTTTTTTTTAATTTTTGAGGTTCCCAACTCTACTAACATTTTTGATTATCACCAAATCTCTTATTGCAACACTGTGTATAAGTTGGTCTTCAAGATTCTAGCTAGAAGATTAAGGAACTCTTTTAATGATATTATCCATATCCACTAAGGAGCTTTTATTCCAGGTAGATCTATTTTTTACAATATCTTATTGGTGTAGGAGTTACTGAATAAATATTATTCTAAAAAGGCAATTAGGAGTTGTGCAATGAAAATTGATTTTTCACAAGTTTGTGGCTCTCTTAACTAGAAATTCAGTTAAAGATGTCCATGTATTTTGTCACCCTCCCAAGTTCATTAGCTGGACCTACACATGTATCTCAACCCTTAAAGGTCTTCAATAGAACTAAGGGAATTAGGGAAAGGGATCTAATCTCCCCTTTTCACTTTAACAATTGAGGTCCTACCTAGAACATTACATTTTCAAAGAAGTAGAACACTTAGGTCTATCTTTCACTATAAATGTAGGGAAACAAATTCATTTTTAAATGATTTGATTTTGAAGCTTTTGAAGAATGTCTTGTATGATTTCACTAACATTTCAGGATTATCAGGGAGCTCCCAAAAGAGCAGTATTTATATTTCCAGGGATGTGAAGAATCTTTAAAGGCTATGCTCTATTACATATCTTAGCTTGCATTATCTACCTTTCAAACATCTAGAAGTTCTTATCACTTCCAAGAAGCCTAAGTTTGATGATAATCATCCCCTCTTGGAAAAGTACAAAATGAAGGCCAATGCTTAGCAATATAGGTTTCTCTCAAATGAGGTAAGATTACAACTTATTTCTTTAATGTTAATGAATATAGGAACACACTAGGGATCCCATCTGTTATTACCTAGGAGATTGAATAAGGAAAGAGAAAATTGTATAAAGAAATTCTTATAGATAAGAAAAGCCAATTGTAAAAAAAGGAGTTAAGATCTGGTGGGATCATTTTGGTCTAACCAAGGAAAAAGGTGGAATTGGACTTATACCTCTATAGTTGATACAAAATGTCCTTATTTCTAAAATGATATAAAGACTTCACAATGATAAAGAAGCTTTATGGTCCTAATGGGAGAATGAATTCTATCACCAAAATACAATCTTCTAGAAATTTTAGACTAATAAAGCTCATTCCTAAACCTTTATTCAAATGTTAAGGATAGAATAAAGGTTAAGGAAATAAGACCTGGTTACTAACACATGAAGATCAAGATAGGAAATGGGAATTCAACTATTTTTTTTTGTAATTGGACTAATCACAGTTTATTGAATGAAGAGACATCCCTGACTCAATAAAAAATAAGTACCCCTCTCAACTTCAGAGTTAATATAGTAATACATGTTAGAATCTGGAACCATAAAGTTGGGGATGCTAGTAGAATGGATTTTTACTTTCATAACTATCAGCTTTACATTAGGAAGGATGACAAGTCTTTATAATTAGCTAAGAACTCTTACAACTTTACGAATTACTCTTACTTTAAGCTTTTAAGTCACCACTTTCCTAAAGTGTGTTGGTATGATATTGTTTGGAAAAAAATGCTTAATACCTAAGACTTCGTTTATTTCCTAGATTGTAGTTAAGTAAAAACTGGCTACCAAGGAGATAATCCATACAACAAATGATGGTCTCTATGTCCTTTCTTAACATACATTAAAGACAATTCCTCATCTCTTATTTCAATTTCAATTATCAACACTGGTGAGTCCATTATGCAAAGCTTACTTAACCAATTATGTCATGAAAATAACTGGAAGGATATTCTGAAGTGGGTAAATGATATAACTTGTAGACATGGGAAAGAAAGTTGCTTCTATAGAGCTTCATTCAATTGATGTATTTATTCAATTTAAAGAGAAAGGAATCATATAATTTTTAGAGGCCTGATTTTATAAAAAAATGTACTTGCTCATAATATGATATGCTAGACCAAAGAAATTCTTTATGCTTATAATGTTCATTTGGTTGCTAGTTCCTAATGAAGATTAGAAGGAATATGTAAGAACAACCTATAAAAGAGCTGATAGGTATATTAGAGTAGTAATGTTTTGTATCTAGCCACGTGGAGCTTGGAAAGAATATTTCCATTGTCATTCTCTTTTTGGGATTGATCAATGAAATTATTTAATTTAGAAAAAAGGTATATTGATTTGATAGATACTAAAATCAAAATTTGCAACATTAAATTAAAATATAAATTATTTTAATCTTAAAAGGTAATTTTGGTTATGTTTCCTCTAGTTTTATTAGTTTATATTATACATAAAATTTCAAATATTTAATTTAAAACACTTCTTATGGTTCCTAAATTATATAAAAGTAGTTTTTTTCTCTACAAACAAATTACTATATCTTTTATTTTTAAAAAATAAAGTTAAATAATGGTTATTAAAATTATTTAAAAATAAGATATTTTCAAAATTAATTAAGAAAAAGTATAATACAAGGAAACCTATACGTCTTGATCAGGCCACTGCGACTACATTTAAGGTATAATACATTAGAGTTTGTGTACCGGTGGAACTAGGAGGGGAGTTACCTGAGTTAATAAAAAAGATGAGGCTAAATAAAGAAAACATTATATACCAAGATCAAGTGGAGGTCTCCTATTTAAATAACATACTAAAAACAATACAAAAGTGGAGAATTGGAAACTTATAAGGAGGTCATTAAAACTGGAGGTGATGAAGAGCTGATATAGATATGTGATAATAGCAAGAATGTTGCTAATATAACCAAACCACTAGAGGAATTAACTAATAAATTGGAAGAAACAATGATTGCAGATGCTCCTAATGTAGAGAATTATAAGAATGCTTTAAGGAAATTGTATGTTATAATGACACAAGGAGATCTAGAAGAGTTCTCACAAGGAATCGCAAGTAAAAAAGTAAAAGAAACTACAAGTTATCTTTGGGAGGTAGGGGATAAGAATACTAAAATAGTGGAAAATTTGGTAGGAAGAAGAAAGCCTCCATAAATTCAAAGTAGTGAAAATATTGGCATGGAATGTTAGGGGATTGAATAGCCCTACCAAGAAGGAAGTAGTTATTGACTATGTAAATAATGTTAAACCTTATATAATGTGTTTGATAGAAAAAAAAATAGTAGAGAATAAAACATTAATTTGTAGTTTTGGAAGAAGGGATGTACAATCATCAGTAACCATAGTTACCAACATTATGGGAGAATCATAATTTTATTTAATCCCAACAAAATAGATATCCTGATCCAAGAAAGTTTGAACAACACATTAATCTAAAGGCAATTTTAATTCAAGAAACATAACCATTCAAATCACCTTCATTTATGCATCTAACCATGCCTTTTATAGAATAACCCTATAAAATCAATTAAAGATAATGAGTGCTAACATTATGACCCTTGGATGATTCTAGGTAATTTCAACATAACATTAAAATCTGCAGAGGAGGAGGGCAATGTAAGATAAGGAAGGCACAATGACAACTTGTGGGAATGCCTGTCTCGAATTGAAATGACAGTCCTAAAAACTAAAGGATGCTTCTATATATGGTCTAATAGGTAGAAAGGAGACCAATGAATTTAGAAGAAGTTTGATAAGATAATTATTAATATTCCTTAGTTAGTTTAATTATAAGATAGCATGGCTAACTTTCCCTATAGCTTGGTTTTAGATCACTCTCCAATAGTGGTCAACTTAACTCACTTAAAAAAATACATTACCTTTAAATTTAATAATTATCAAGCAGATGTTGATTGCTTTGTGGAGGTAGTCAAATTAGATCTAGATAAACCATCAAATGTAGATAAATGTAGATAAGGTATAAAATTCTTATTCAATAAATGTAGATAAGGTAAATTAAGGAAGAAATGAAAAAGCTATATAGTAAGCAACATAATGATATAACAACAGCAATTAAAATATCAAGGAAGAAGCTCTTAAATCTTAAGGCCAAAACCTGGTTTGTGATTTGGAAAGACCTTCCCTATTACAATTTATGAAACGCTTAACAATATGGTAAATAAAAAATGTCCTAAACTTTTATTAATTCTTTATTAAAATATCATATTTTTGCTACTGTGGGATTAGATTAATTCAGGTGACAGAGAGTCAAAGAAACTTGAAATTGAAGCTGTAGAATCCTATAACTAGGCATTAAAGATTAACCGCTCAATCCTAAAACAAAGATCAAGAATCCAATGGCTAAGAGATAGAGAAAGGTGCAATAAATATTTCTTTAGGGTATTGTTGGCCAAAAAAATATCGTAATAGGATATGTAGCTTTGTAAACGAGGATAGCTCAAAGTCAAAAATTAGGAGGGATTAAAAGACTATTCATTTAACTATTTTACTGTAGCCTATAGTTCTAAAAACACTATTCTAAAACCAACTGGACTTCTAGATGACTTAGTTAAGGAAAAGTTAATAGATCAGGAGAAGGGTTATCTAATTTCTCCACTTATAGCATTAGATATGGAATAGGAAATTATAGAATTAAATCTCAATAAATAACCTAGCTTGAATGACCTTAATGTATTATTCTACCAAAGAACTTGGAAGATAGCAAAGAATGTGGTATCTATTGTAGTGAGAATGTGGTATCTATTATAGTGCTAGAGTTTTATAGTAGTGGGAGATTGCTCAAAGAAATCAATAAAACTTACATTTTTCCTCATTCCAAAGACTTACATTCCTAATTATCTAAGGGATTTTATATAAATATCTTGTTGAAATACAATTTATAAGATGGCATTGAAGCTTCTCCCTAATAGGCTCAAAATAGTGATTTTAAATTATATAGACCCCTTTTAAGAAGCTTGATCAAAGGGAGATAAAAGATGAAAACATTCTTCTTGCACAGGATCTTTTCAAAAACTACTATGGGAAAAAATCCAAGAAAGACAATGCCTTAAAATTTTTTTTCATAAAGCCTTTAATTTGATTAATTGGTATTTCATTCTAGTCCCTTAAGGAATATGATTTCCTAAGAAAATACATTAATTGTATTAAGTAATTCATTCGTATGATCACATACTATGTTTTGGTTAATGGAGAACTTACTAGGGATCTTGACAGTGCTAGAGGTGTAAGACTAAGGGACAGAAATATTTAGGATTATGAAAAAGGTCATATTTTAGGAGAATGATTTCATATTTCACTTTAAATGAAAGAAAATATGTGATGTGAACTTATCTTTTATGGACAATCTCATGCTTTTTTCTAAAGCAAACCCTGGGTCAGTTAGAGCTTTAATGAATGGCCTATGCATTTTAAAAAACATTTCAAGGCTAGAAATCAACAAAATTAAGAGCATGTTAGTTTTGTTTAATGCATTTCAACACTTATCTAGATGGTTCTTGGATATATCACTAATCTGAGTATACCTATTTCATCTAAAAGGCCATCCTATAAGTCACTTTGTTTTATTAGTAAGATCTAATTTCTAAACCCTGTCATAAATAGCTTAGATACTTTTTAAGCATCCCATCTAATACTCCCCAAGAATGTGATCAAGACATTATAAAGTATAATGAAGCAATTTATGTGGTCTACAGAAATTGGAAGATAGGGGTGGCCAAAGTTAAGTGGAAGGAAATTTGTGCTCCTAAAAATGAGGGTGGATTAGGTATACGTTCTATCCAAATTATTATCAAAACATTTATCACCACACAATTATAGAGGATTCTCAATAATAGGGGGCACTTTGGATTAAATGTTTACATGTCTATTACCCATGAGATAATTTTAGATGGAATTTACAACTATATTATAATAATTAGTGCATCCTATTAAACATCATGAGGATTAAGTATTCTATAAGGTACAACATATCAAAAGATATTTTTGATAGAAGAGCTACTTATTTTAGCATAAGCATTGGATAACACAAGGTGCTCTTATTAAGATAAGGAAAATGGACCAAATAAAAAATCTTATCCTTATCAATTTTACAATAAGACAAGCTCTAACAATTTAGAGTGGTCAATTAGAGAAGAAGCCTAGTAGTCCTCTTATTCAAGATATATTGAGATGCAATCTTTGTGATAATAGATGGGATAAGGTGAGATGGAATCTTCATGGAAATGGCTGTTGAATAATGCCTCCTAAAAAGGAATCCTCAGAAAAAGTTCCCACAAATTAACTAGTCTAAAATTATATAGGATATATATATAAACCTAAAGGCTGCTGCTACTATGTCGTTAGCTTTTAGAAATATACTATACACAATGGATAGGTTACTTAGCTTCTAAACTTATCTATAATAGTATGTTTTCTATGTTAGTAAATGGTGGAAACTAGAGGCAATCTATTTTTTGGATGTAATGTATTAGAGAGCTTATAGAACAAAGTTAAAAAGTTATGTGATCTAGAATAGGATGGATGCCACCTAAAAGATACTCCCTCATGGCTATAATGCAATACAGAGCCCTAAAAGAAGATAACCATCTAAAAGATAACTTTGGGTTATATGGTTCAAGCTATTTGGATAGATCGCAATGCCAAAATATTTTAAGCTAGCAAGAAAGATGAGTCCCCCTAGTAGTTAGAGCTATTAAGCCACATCAAAGAACTAATAATGGCATATAATCTTAACATCTAGTAGTTACACACACCTTCTAGAACTTTTTCTAATGCATCACGTTGGTCCCTTTTTAAAAGTGCCAATCAAACTGTCCTCTGGTACAAACTCATATGGTATAAACATAACTCTTCTTATGCCTCAATTGCCTTATGCCTAATAATTAGAAACAGACTCCCCATAATTGATAGAATAACATAATTCTTTGCTCTACCAAACTGGTTCATTCTAATCAAGTCCGCAGCTAAAAATATGGAACATATTTTCTTTCAATGCTAATACAATCAATACATTTAAAAGGTAATCATTCAATGATATCACCTGGATAGCCCACCAGACTTGGTTAGACACCATCAAGTTATGTAGTAAGGTTTTGATGAAATATGAAGGAGGTCTCTAGGTGTTCAGAGTTGCTTTTTACTACTTAGTTGTTGCTATTTGGGAAGAAAGAAATTATAGGATATTTTGTGATTCTATTAACACCAAAGAAAACACTCTACAAGTTTTGTGTACTAGAATTAGACAACATATTTTTGCATACAAAAGAAAGTTACCACTTTAGCACTCATTGACAACTCATTTGGAAAATCAACTAGCTCCATTACCCTAAGTTATTACAATTTGTGATTCTTAATCACATTGATGTAATAGTAGCCTAGTCTGTGATTGTATAGTTTTGATCAAAATTTTGTCACCATTTGCCTTAAAATATTAATACATTATTCTTTCTTAAAAAAATTATGGGTATCTAAACACACAAGAGAGAAATAAGAAACAAACATACGTACAATCAACAACAGCGCCAAAAAATATACTTACTTGACCCATACTGAGAGGCAAAGGAGCAATGTTAAGCCACTGGATGATCACACAACAATCAAGCTGGGGATCACAGAGATGTCAATCTAAAATTGGGTTGGAATAAGAGTGATTTAAACCATTAAAAGAACCTAAAGTGACTATTACCTAAATGGGGTTTGAAGATGTTAGAGAATGAAAAATCTTACATTGGGTTTTAATAGATGATAAATGTAAGGAAAGCAATCCCTAATTCGGTAAAGATATAAAGAGGGTAATGTTGCACGATTGTAATGTCTCAATTTGTAGTAAACGGTACATTTGCAAATGTAAAGCAATGAAGAATCAATTGTAAAGAGTTAAATGGAGGCTCTAAATTATTCTAGTTTTAAGTTAACTAATGGAACCTAAATTGTATGTAGCCCACTTTTAATATATTAATAAAAAACTATTTTTTTAAATGAAGGATAAATATAAGGTCATTAGTAAAAGTTTTATATAATGTAAAAAATTTAAAAATAACATAAATATAGATAACAAAATTATTAAAAGGTTTAAAATTATAATGATTTATTAATATTAACTTAAACTTCAAAAACTAGCCATAAAATATTAATATTAAATATTTTTTCTAAAAATTAAAGAATATAATATATTTACTATAAGAAAAAGTTATCCAAAAAGAATAACCTTGCAAATGGATTTTACAAAACCTAAAGAACAATAGTAGATGTTAATCACCTAAGCGCCTGTAACTAGTAAGAGAACTCTAACAATTAAATGGTATATAAATAGATTTAACCAATTTTCATCAATCTTAAAAAAATTAAATAACATTCCATATTTCTACAAAGAATTCATAAAAGAAAAAGGGAAAAGAGATAAAATAGTGTGAGCTTCTTACACTCATTGTGAAACTTAAAGTTGATATCTTGCTTTATTTTTCGTTTAATCAATCTAGTGAGAGTCTGCGTACATGAAATGAAGAGATACGGTGACATAGGGTTCCTTTTGTTTGCCCTTTTACTACCTCTAAATAATTTTGTTGGCTCTTTATTGACAAAAATATATAATGACATGGTAGAGATAAATTGATCATTCTAAGCTAGAAAAACTTTTATGAAACCAAATCCCTCAAGGATGTGCAATATAAGATCAAGTTTATAGAGTTAAAGTCTTTAAGGAAATCCACCTTAATAACATAATTATTAAGGGATTTTTTCCTACTATTGTTCTTCAATAACTCTTAAACCTATAAAATATTATCAACAATTAACATACCTTTGATAAAATCAATTTAGGATTAATTAATAAGAGGCTTTGTCAAAAAATTAATTCTAGAATTAAGTAATTCATAAATGACCTTGGATAGAGTATTGTAACACAAGATGGACCTGAAGTCTAAAAGGAAGTAGGGGTTTGGAATTTTGGGGATAACATTAATAAAGTTATTATTGATCTATTTATACATTTTTCCCTTTTTCAAAAAATTTCAATACAACATTAGTTACTAATTTTTTGATTAGATGACAAGATTTCTAAAAGAAAGAGCATCTAGATCATCTAGATTAGGAGAATTACTAAGATTGAGCTTAAAGACTACTTTCTCCACATCATCAACATTAAAAGGTTTGTATTGAGGTTCAACTAACTCTCTAGGGATTTAGGCTATCATGAAAGATTTAAGTAACTGCATTAACGAGCTTTTATTGGATTGAAATATAAAAGTATTTTAGGAAATAGTCTTAAACTTCTTGCTTAATGTCATTTTAAGTTTGAGCTAGACCACCATTTTTTTTGAGTAATGAAGAAGTTTTATTAATGTTTCTCTTAGCATTGATGATCTTACTAAAGAACTTGGAGTTTTATATTATTTTTTATCTATTTTATTTTTAATTTTATTTTATAAGAATTTATATACCTTTAATGCTCTTAGATAGTCAATCAAAGCAACATTCTTTTCCATTTGCTTGATATAATCACCATGATTTAGATAAAGCTCCTCTAAAACCTATTTGAGTTTGATTTTAACATATGTTATTATAGTCTGGTTAGTGCAGAACCTTCTCTTATTTAGCTTTTTATATTCTTATTTCACTTTTTGGACTTTCCTTCATATGGATAAAGTCTTTATGATCCTAAAAGGGTTAAAATGATGCCTTTATAACTACTTCTTAATGATTGACACAGCATGTCGTAACACTTCCAAATAAACTAGACCTACAACTATAGCAGTGGTGAGTCTAGATCGATCTCACAGAGAGTGTAGTAAAGCTTTTGAAATGAAAATAATCAGTGTTTGGGTTTTTTTTTGGGAGGGGTAATAAGAAAATAAGACAAAACTAAACAAATAAAAAATTAAAGAAAACATATAAAAATGATGAAAGTGATGAATTCGTTAAGAATTCAGTTCTTTGGTTCTATCATTCTTACACAATACCCAATTCACTAAACACCAAATAACATAGTCAATCCCTAAAGAGAGTAAGAACAACAAACATAATGAAGAATATACTTAACTGGGTTCGTCGGTGTCGATGTCACCTAAGAACTGGTATCAGGATGTCTAGCCCTCTATAGGTCTCTCCATATATGAGAGCCTTATTACGCTCTTTATTTTTTTCTCCCAAGACCATCTCTAATTTTTCCTAAAAAAAACACAAACATTTCATATCTTTTTTGCCATCAAATGATGATTTTATACCAAAAAGTAAGGTTTTTGGGACAACTAGACATTTCTCACGGGCATGCATGATGGTGTCACGCCCATGATGTCTCATAGCGATGACCAATAATGTATGGTTGTGAATTGGTTCAACACTCTTCATGCTCTTCATTTTATGTATTTTCTTAACTTCTCTTGCTCTAATCATTCTCGTTCTTACTTTATGAAGACAAGTACATGTGATTCTTAAGAAGATGGATTAAATATAATGCTTTTGAATCACTTTAACTTTTTTTTATAAATTGTAACCAAAACGATATAAGAACTAAATTGAGTATCTTCAACATTTTCATATCATTAGTCACTAAGTTTAAAGGGTTAAATGTATCAACAATTAAGTACATATCAATTTCCCCTACACTTAGCTTTTGACCGTCCTTGGACAAAGCATCATATTCAAAATCAAAGACCCAAAAACACTTACTCATTTTTCATATTTTCCAAGAATATATAATCATAAGTAAAGATGAATAACTTTCAAAAACCATAGCAAGAATTCAACATTCAACGCTTCTACTCATGATCAATCAACATTTAACACCTTTAGAAATTGAGCAATCTAATGGTATACTTGGAAAAATATGTTTAAATAAGATATATTCATGGAGTATACTCAAATAACATTCATGATCATGACATTCCACAACGTTGCATATCATTTCATTTCTCCACCACTAAGGTTCACATACAAAATAATGGATAAAAGGACTTTTCAAGGATGCAATATGGGAAAAGGTAAGGTAAGATGTATTTGGGTCAAGTATTATGAAAGCCATTAAAGCAAGTGAAACAAAAGTAATACTCAATGTATCATTAAGCAAAAAAACCAACATTCTCTCACAATTATGTACATTAACTATGATGGATGCGAAAACCAAGTTTTTTTAGCTCAAATCCAAGCTCTCTCACCATAAACCACATGAAGCATAAATCACTCACAAAACTTAAGCAAAAACAAGACTTTTTAACTATAGGAAGTGACCATTGAAAACAACATCACCTCATATCCAACATACTCAAGTAACCCATTCAATACAACTTTAAGAGGAATGACTAATCATAAATAAATTTGCAACACATATGCATTTCCTCCTTGATAATTTTATTTAACCATATATTTTTTATTTTCTTTTTCTCTTTTTTTGTTTTTTATATAAAAATTGAAAGAATCTATGTCAACATAAGAACTTCAATGATAAGACATTTGACATCCTAACAATTATAACCATCCCATACATATGGACACCCCCACATTTATAGTTTTGCACACCCATAATCATCAACAGTCAACAAATGCTCCACTAGCTTTACGACTTAGGTAGGAAGTTTGGTTAAGTTTAATAGCATGTATTACGGTTTGTACAAAAAGAAAGGCTAATAAAGCTCAAAGGGGGTTAATAAAGGAAAATTCATAATGATGGGTCGGCTATTTGGTTAATGTAGCTTAGAAAAAATGAAGAATGCCTAATCATTTTCATGTTAATGCATGTGATAAAAATGTGGTTTTGCATAGAAAATCAAAGAAACGTCAAGATATACATGTCATGAAGGTCACATATAATCAAAGAAGATGAGACTGATATGAATGATTCAGTCTACAAAGGCTTAAAATCTCGTTGGCTTTTGTCTACCACTAGTCATTACCCTCCTAAAGATAATGAACATTGACCAATCACAAAGGCAAAAAGTACATGCTAAATTTTCCATAGAATTATCTAGTTAATTCTTTCTCTAATAATGAATATATAGCCCTAAATGCAATAGAAAAACAAAGAATGTTTATGTGATTGTTTGATTCTCTCTCTCTCTTTGATTGAAAACTTAAAAGCAAATAAAAACAAACAAACTTAAAAACACATATGCATATAAGAAAAAAATGTGAAAATGTAAAGAAAACAAATGAACTTCCTTTGGGTTGCCTCTCAAGAAGCACCTTTGTTTTATGTCATTGGCTTAACTCCATACTATCCCTACATGAAAAAATTATGGACTTTAGGTATCACATTTTAAGCTATCTCCATATGAGGCTGTTCAAAATAGTGCCTTGGTTGATAATCATTCACCTCCAGTGTCTTCCCTATCTTCAAACTTCCAATTTCTACTAAATCCATGCACTCTGGAAAGATCTTGAATGTCTCTTCACCTTTTTCTTCATCATTCAACTTCTCTAACCTGCTAGGTAAAGGTAAAGAGTCAATCTTAACAACAATTAGGAACTTAGTATTTACCTTTGAGCGAAAAGATGTATCCTTTTCTGCTTCGAGCTCCTTCTTCACTTCTTCGATACAAGCAACTCTTTGAGTAGTATTCTTAAAGTTCTCAAGCTCCTCTTCATTATATAAGGCCTTTAAATTAATGTCCCTTGGGTATACCTCAGGTTGAGATAGTTGTGCCTCTTCACTTTGTGATTCTAGGCAGTCAAGAGCTTCCATCATTTGACCCATCTAGCTTAGCAGGTTTTGTATGCTTGCTTTTGTCTCCTATTGAAACTATTGAAGCTGCTGTTATATACTTTGTTAAAATTGCAAAGTATTAGCATTCATAATATTAATCAATTCTTCCAGAGATGTACTAAACTTTGGAAACCAGACTAAAATTGCCTTTCATCCTACTAGAATTGTAGGGTCCAAGTAGCATCAATGATAACCAATTCTTTCAAAGATGGACTTAATTCATAATAAGAAGCTTATAGTCCATATGAGAATTGTTGTGTGTCTTGCGTACTATTAAGGAAGTAATTTTGCTAGTTATACCATCTATAACTAAAGTTAGTATGATCATTCCAATATGAGTTATAGGATTGGGAATAAGAGTTGTAGAAAAAATTACTTCCTTCTATAATTTTTTAATAACACTAAAAAAGAAGTGAAGATATCAAGAAATAATTGAAAAGAAACTAATTATAAACAAATATGAAAACAACTCCAATTAAAATCAAGAACAAAAACTAAAACACCACATTCCCTGGAAAAAGTGCCAAAATTGACGTAGTGTATCATAACACCACTCAAAATAAACTAGACCTACAACTATAGTAGTGGTGAGTCTAAGTCGATCCCATAGATAGTATGTGTAAAGCTTTTGAAAAGAAAATAGTCGGTGTTTAGGTTTTGGAGGGGGGTTTAGTTTGGTTTAAAATAAGAAAATAAGACAAAACTAAACTAATAAAAAAATTAAGAAAACATGCAAAATTGATGAAAGTGATTAGTACGTTAGGGACCTGATTCTTTGTTTCTATCTCAACCTACAGTCAATTAAACATATTTCATTTAATTGTTGTCTTCACACCTCTCTTTGAACTATTCGTCGTCGATTAACAATAAGCTCTGTTATAAGCTCAATTTTTTCTTAGGTCGTAGTTAATTAAGAAGAGCATGTTAAGTAACCCTAGTTATTAGATAACCTAGGAGACGTTCCCTAAGTTTAAATAGGTAGTCACCTTACGAATGACAAAAACAGACCAATGTAAGTAATAATCTCATAAGCTCAGACTATTTAACCTAGGTTATTGTTATCTGATTTGCAAGCTTACAATTTATAGCCCTCAAATACCATAAGTGCACAGGTTATGATTTGTAGTAACTGAATGGTCAATCCTACTAGAAGGGTGAACTAATCTAATCCTAGGTTATCTAAGGCTAGAAAATTATTAAAATGAAAATAAAACTGAATAAGAAATTAAACAAGAGAATTTGATTAGCAGGAATGTAATTCAGGAATTTAAAACAAAAGGAATTAAAATTAAGCAACGCAAAATTCACAATTGAAATCAATCAAGGAAAATTACCATATTATGGGAGAGGGGATTCTTTCTATCATTAATGCTAACCTAGCCATTTTTGTGTTAACGGGGTGTCAGTTCTAGACTATTAAAGGGTGGATTATTGTGTTTAATTTTGTTTGCATTCATATGTTGAAATTGGTTGTAATTTAATTCAATTTTAAAATGAATTGAGTGAAAATGGCACGAATGTTGCATGAATATTAATTGGATTATTTTGTGAATGTGGCATGAAAGACAAGAAGAATTATGATTGAAAGAATGAAAGGTGGGATGACTTAAGACAAGAAGAATTATTCATGAAAATGGGTGTCACACATTAATGGCATAGTCCTTTATGTTAAATGCATGAAACATTAGTTAATGGCATGATCATTCACGTTAATTGCATGAAACATTAGTTAATTACATGTCACACTCACTTTAGCTCATGCCTTCTCACTTTAACAGCCCATCTAATACTTCTCACTGTGAGCTTCCCATGCATGTTTCCAGTTGTCATGCTTCACGGTGATGCCAACACCATGAAATTCCCATGCATACTCATGGTGCCAACTGCAATGTTCTTCAACTAGCTAGCTGCATTCTTCACATTCTTCACCTCACTAGCTGCCATTCTCTCATCTTGCCACTGGAAACATTCTTTTTCTAGCAGGTGCATGCTTCATGCTTCTTCATCCAGCCATGCTAAGCTACAAGGTCATGATTGTGACATATTAGGTCATAACCATATATGGTATTAAACTTGTCACGGTTGTGACATGTTAAGTCATAACTGTGCATGTTAATAGCACATCACGGTTGTCACATGTTAAGTCATAACCATGACTTCTCATGCAGAGCGAACAACATTTCGTTTAATCTATGTGGCATATGTAAGTTAAAAGGGCACAAACCCTAGACCTAGGAGCATACTATAAATAAACATAAGAGACGGCGGCGGTAGAGGAAAGATACTCATTATTTATTCTTCACTCACACTAGAGACAAATTTGGCTGGAACAAAAAGAATGGAGGGAGAGGTGAGGCGGAGAGAAAGAGACAAAAACTAGAGAGCAGAGGCAGGGAAAAAGAAGAAGAACATAATAGGGAGCAAACGTATAAGGAGTAGAGCAAAGGCAAAAGGCGAGAGCCAATGCTAGAGTTTTAAGCTAGGTAGAAGATTCATTATCGGCTTTCTCACCCGACATTTTATTTTATTTGTCATTTATTATTTCATCTCTATTATTGTTATTGAACTCTTTTATCTTTGCTTTTTGAACTTGTCTTCCTTGCTAAAGATTGATAGTCTATTTTGTTATTCACTGTTGAATTGCTTTGATACTTCTTTTTTATTTTTGAATATGGGATTTAAGTATTTGAGAATGATGAACTATGTGTATGCTATGATGGTCTGAATCTTTTTCTTGAGGATTAATTTAGCTATTTTAATCAACTATAGATGAATGAGTTACGGTTTTATTATCTTATTAATTACTGTGGTTTCTAAGCTGAATGGAGGTAATGACATCACCAAACCTTGCATCATTTTAATATTAAATGAAGGATCGGGAGAAGTTTAATATGGAATGAGAAACTATAGATGCATAGGTTAAGAACTAGAAATATATTAACTTAAGTGCTAATTAGTGGATGGGTTTTTTTTTAATTAATTCGGATGATAACTTGTTGAATACAAAAGTTAGATTAGTTCATTATTCGAGTTAATTTAGAACCCAGCTATTAATTTTAGTAAGAAAACTATCCAATCATTCCCCTTAACCATGTATAGGAGATTAAATGAGTGAAATTAATTCTCAAGAGTCTTCAATTTTGATTAATCTATTTGTCTTTGTTTGTGGTTGAAACATTTTACTTTTCATTCTAATTTTATGATTTTATTTAAAGCTTTCACTTAACAAATTGGGATAGAATGCTTAGGATTGCATTTTTTAAATTCAAAATTAGTTTTAACTAACCAATTTCACCTCTATAGGAGATGACCCTAGGTAATCACTACAACTACCTTGTATACTTGCGAGTAGGATAACCAAAGTAATTTTTAGCACTTTTTGGGCAAAACAAGTTTTTGGCGTCTTTACTGGGGAGGTGTTTAGTGCTTAAACTTGAATTAATTTTGATTGTTTTATTTACTTAAGTGATTTTGATTGTTTGTGTTTGTTCATGCATGTATGTTTTATTGTGTTACTTTGTTAACGTGTTTTGTAATTTTTGTTATTAATTTAATGTTTTCCATAGTTAGTTTATGCTAGGTTGGAGAATTTTAGGTAGTGAATTCACTTGGTTATTCTTGGAAGGAGATCTTTGGATAGTGAACCTGTCCCTTTTATTGATAACATACGTTGAAGACAAAGACCTCAAAGGGACTTTGAACACAATCGCAAGGAACCCAAGCGTGAAGATCAAGTGAATAACCACAAGATGGGTAAAGGGCACTTAGTGATGAAGGAGTACACCAGGTTAGTGATTGTTACTGTAACGTCACATATACATTTCAGAGAGGCAGCTAGAAATTACAAATTGAAAAGCATCTATTACAGCATGTTCCCATCTTTCAATAGGGTTCCTAATGAAAACTCTTTAAATTTCATTTGGCAATTCTACCACTCTCTAAACATTCCCTTTGGATGGCCTAAATGAGGATCAAATTAGGATGAGGTGCCTCCCATAGACATTAAAGAATCGGGCCAAGGCATGACTAATGACCTACCTTCCACCTAATTCATTGACTAAAAGGGACGATGTGTACAATAAATTCATAGGAAAATTCTATTCCCATCAAAAGACATCTGAGCTGCATACAAAGATAGCTACTTTTACTCAGATGGAGGGAGAGCCGTCATTCCATGAGGCATGGGAATGCTTTAAGCTCTTGCTAATACAATGTCCACACCATCATTTTTTGCTTCAGATGTTAACAAATTCTTTTATAATGGGTTGACATGAGTGCCGGTACACCGTGGACAATAAAATAGGAGAAGCTGTAGGAGAGAGGATGGCTAAAGAAAGGTATGAAATCTTTAAAATGTTGGCGGTTAATTCTCAATAAAAGAGCGTGAGGGGAAGAAGAGCTGGGGTTTATGAAGTGAGCTTAAATCAAGAATTGACTATGTAGTTAGTTGCATTAACAAGGCATCTAAAGATGCTAACTACGAGGCTAACCTAGAACGTTCCAAATCAAGAAGTTTGTGGTGTATGTGGAACTTATGGTTATGGAGCCAATGTTTGTACATATTTTTTACAAATCTTTTGATAGGGAGGAACAAGTGAACATTCTTAATGGTTTTTAACTAAGGGAGCAAAATGATCCGTATTAAAACACCTACAATCCTGGTTGGAGAAGCCATCTCAATTTTTCATGGAAGACAAACAATGTACCAGTGCAACCCCAATGTTATATGCCTAAATGATTAAACATTAACTCCATTACACGTAGTGATTAATGATAAGAAATTGCTTAGGATACTCACTTTAGTTCATATGCAGTTTTAGGCAAAATTTAGAAGTAATAGAGCTAAAGTGAGTCGAATCACAATATTTGGGGCCATTTTCTGCAGATCCACATTCACTTGTCTTCATGGAGCAAGAAGAAGAATGATTAGAGCAATAGGAGACATTAAAATACATGAAGATGAAGAGTATACAATGTAGAAAGTCAAGTGAAGTCATGAGAATGCAAGTAATGGCCATGACACAAAGTGTTATGGGCGTGACTAATGATGCATGGCCATGACACAACATGTTATGGCTGTGACCCTCCTTACATGGGAATTTCACACATATGCCGCCCAAAACCCTAATTTTTAATATAAATAGATACGTGATGATGCAAGGGTTTTAGAAAAAAATAGGTGTTTTTCAGATGAAAGTTTTAAGTGTTTTCAGCCGAAAGGAGAGAGAGATTCGGGAGAGCACAAAGAGGGTGATGGAAGCTCTCCACTTTGAAATACTTATGGAAGGGTAGCTTCCTGACGCTGATTCGAAGGCGATATTGATGCCAACAACCCCGTTAACCATTCCTTCCTTGTATTTTTTGTTTCTTTCTCTCTTTAGAAATTGATTATGTTATCCAATGTGTATGGATTTGGGTATTATGAAAAGATGATTTTAATGCGTTCATTAATTGGATCATTTTATTACAAACCCATTGCTAGTATATTCAATTTAATTCGTAATTGTTATGTTAAAATTCATTTGTAGTGACTAATGGTTCGCAATCATTAGGAATAACATAACCTAGGTCAAGTGATGCATAGTATGCAATTGTTTCATTGATTAACTGATTTTCCTAATTCGTAATACGATTGCTCAATTGAATCTAGAGATCGCATCATACGATATTCGACGACTAGGTTTAATTAATTATTGTATCTTGATTAAACACAACCTAAGGAAAAACTCGAGTTAATACATTAACCTATGATTAATAGTTTCTAGGAGAGGTTTGAGAATAACAAATCATCAAAATATGTTTAATTAGGGTGCAGGCCGAGATTGAACCAAAGAATTAGACTCTTAACGAATTCACACTTTCATCATTTTTACATGTTTTCTTTAATTTGCTTTTAATAGTTTAGCTTCATTTTATTTTCTTATTTGATAAACCAACCAACCCCTTAACCTAAGCACCATTTGATTTCATTTCAATAACTTTACACAAACTCTCTGTGGGATCAACCTAGACTCACCATTGCTATTGTAGTAGTCTAGTTTATTTTGACTAGTGTTATAACCCACTGCTATCAATTTTGATGCTGTTATCATGGAGTGCAATGTTTTAGTTTTTTTTGTGATTTAATTGGTGTTTTGTATATATTTGTTCGTAATTGGTTTATTTTTAGTTATTTCGTGAGCTTTTCTTTTTTTGTTTCATGTTTGTGATTAAAACAAAATTGACAAGGATGGAAGTAATAACTCTTATTTTTAATCCTATAACTAAAGTTTGACTGATCAATCTAATTTCAGTTTTGAATAGGATAATCAATAGAATTACTTGCATGATAGTTTGTAGGATGCATAACGATTCCTATATAGACCAGAAGTTTCTTATCATAATTCAAGTACACCTCTGGAAGAATTGATTAATATTACGATTGTTAGTACTTTAGAATTCCAGCAGGATGTACAACAACAGTTCTAACAGGATATACAACAATAACAACTTCAACAGGGTATACAACAACTCTGCCAAGATACAACATCTAAAGTCCACAATGTGACAAGCCAAATGAGTGAGATGGCAGCAAGGATCGACTACCTAGAATCACACATAGAAAAGGAGCATCTATAGTAACCCAAGCTATACCCAATGGATGTTAGTGCAAAAACCTTAAAAAGTGATGAGGAGCTTAAGAATCTTAAGTGTAATACTCAAGGAATTGTTGTTTTGAAGAACTGGAGGAAGAGTTCGAAGCTGAAAATGATACATCTTTTAGCTCGAAGGTAAATATTAAGTTCTAATTAGTTGTTAAGAATGGCTCTTTTCTTTCACCTAATAGTTTAAAGAAATTGATCGAGAATCAATAAGGTGAAGAGTCATTCAAGATATTTCCCAAGTGTATGGACTCAATAAAGATTGAGAGTTTAAAGATAGTGCATGTGATTAATATGAAAAACTATCAACCAAGATCCTATCCTAAACTACATCACATGGGAGTGGCTGAAATTGTAACACCCCAAAACTATCAACCAAGATCCTATCCTAAACTACATCACATGGGAGTGGCTGAAATTGTAACACCCCAAGATCATTTTTTTATCACGTGAGGGAAGTTTGGGGTGGAGTCTTTTCAATCCTATTGTTGTGTTTAACTACTCAATTTTTGTTCATCTTATGTTTACATGTAGATTAAAGGAGTGAACACAAATATATGCTAAAGGGAAGAAGTTTGACAAAGTTTGGAGATCCATCCTTAGAGGAGAAACGATCAAGGGAATTTGGAGGAGAATTAGAGAAGACTCAATAAATTAACCAGGGACGCGATTGTGGAAAATATGCTATGGTCATGACAGAAGCTTGATCACAGGGCCACAATCGTGACAGAAGTTTGAGCACAGGGATGTGGACAACCTTCTGAACTCAAGTTCTTGAAAGGTCTCTTGCACTTTTAAGGCAGAGAAAGATCCTAGGTTTTACCCTAAATGGAACATACTACATAAGGAAAGAGAGGAGGACCTAGATGGAGGTTACACAATCTACCACTTTTGGAAAACTTCAAGAAGAGAGAAGAAGAAGAGAGAAAGAAATGAGCAGAGAAGTTTTTGTTATTTTCTTTATGCTTAGCTAATTCATTTCATTTTAAATGCTTTATCTTCATGTGTCTTAATCTATTCATTCCATTAGTTTAAAGCTTTATTAGTGTTAATCATGTTTTTACATACATTAGAATATTTAAAATAAATTTCTGATGGGTTTTATAGTTGAAACTCTTGAATTTTGTAATGAACCTTTATGATATATCAATGGATGTTTATTCCTGCAATTTTCCAGTTTCAATCTTGGTTGTGTAAGTTTATCTATATATTTTCACAAATATGAATTTATTGGGTATTTGAATGTTTAATTATAATGTTATGGGTTTTGTTTATTCAATATTGATTATGCTTGATATGATCATGTGTGACTAAGCTACCTAGGGATTTGGAGATATTATAAGGATGAATAGATGGAAATTATAAGAATAGAGTTAGACTTATCTTGAATTAGTACTTGTAGGTCTAGGTTAGTTTGGGATTTAGGATAAATATCATGAATTAGGAATTGATTTTCTAACTTGAAGGTTAGGGTTGAGGGTGCGATATGTAATAGTCTATAGTGATTCCCGAAAGTAGCAATAGGTTAGTTGAATTTGTGAGGATACTTAATCAACTAATCTAGGATCCCATACCTTTAGGTTACACCTTTTGAGCTAATGAGTAAGTAGCCTAAGTTAGTTTTTTCTTAGTACCTAATGCATATTCGCTATTAAACTTAGAGAGACTATTCTAGGTTAATGGAGGTTGGGGCATTTCTAGAGCTTATTAGTTTTGCCTATTTTAAAGAAATTAAGGGTTTGAGAGCTTAATCGAGTGCATAAACTAACACCATGATGGGAGTAACTTTTATTTAGATTCAAGGGCCAACAAACATCTTGGAATCCTAAAGATATCTCCAGCTCACTTCTTTACCATTGTTATTAGAATTTTCTAAATTTGCTTTGTGTTTGTCTTTTTGGTTATGCTTATTGCATACTATTTATCTCGTCTTCATCATTTCAGGGTGTTTTGTTTTCTTTTTTACAACATTTGAAATAGCATTTGCATCCCAGCCCTCTTTGATTTGACCCTAGCACACCATTTACTGCATAGTTTGGTAGTTGTGAATTTATTATTGGGTAGTTAGTAGCAAGCTATCAAATTTTTTGCATCGTTATTAGAGAGTTGGAGTGTGTTAATTGTTATTTCTTGTGTTATTTTTATTTTTATTTTTGATGATCTTTTTCATTCTTTCATCGGTTTGCATGTCCGATAGTTCCTCAAAATACATTCGTTTGTGTAAATTTGCAAGGAAAACAAAAGTTCATTACTTTATCCACTTAACCTTTCTCTTTTTCTCTTATGGCAAGTCACGTCAGATTTTGTCAGCAAGAGCGAGGAATCCATGCAAACCTTCCTGAGAGTGCTCATTCCTTATCCTTTAAAGAAGAAATCGACGAAAATTCAGACGAAATAGAAGAGATTGTGGAACCTCATCAACTCATATTAAAGGAGTTTGCAGCCCTTTCTTTCAACCTTAATCTGCTTTGCATTAATTATCCAGATAATGAGTCGAAAGTTGAAATTAAACCTAGACTGATACATGCATTGCCTACTTTTACAAGTTTTCGTGACACTAGCTCATTGGGATAAGGCTACATCACCAAGCTAATAAGTTCCTGAAGGAGTTCCATATCGTATGTGATGGGTGTCGAAACTACCAAAAATAAATTACCTACTCTAAAAGATTTGTAAATAGTGATGAGCAGGGTCGATCCTACAGAGATTGGTCAAGCTTATTTCTAAAGTGCTAGAATAGAAAAGGAGGGGGTTGAATTGAACAAAAATAAATATAAAAAAAATGCAGCAGTAAGCTAAAATCAAATCAATACAAAACGAACACAGCCAAAGGTATAATTCTCAGTAAGAAATTCTTATGTTTGATCATTGATTCTAAGATAACTTTTCAATTCC
>JANIIA010000008.1:8773631-8797481 GCA_027478495.1 Erythroxylum alaternifolium | reverse complement strand
GTGCATATTTTGATTGAAGATCATCCATCATTTCACTGATAGGCCAATTGGAGTTCCTCCTGAACTTACGTATGAATTCATTGGCAATCTATTTCTGGCTAGCTTGCTTATTTCTTTGCACTTTACTGTAGGTATAAGTGTTTTCGACTCTCTTCATAACAAATGTTTTCTCATTTCTAGTCCAGCTAGCATACACCCGAAAAGGACAATGTGCATCATATACTACTTCTATTCGTACACTAGATCTCGCCATTGAAACATTATACCCATTTATAATTGCATATTTCCTTATAGCTTCCCTCAACTACTTCTTATCCTTGAACTTCATTCCAATTTCAAACTTAAAATCTGTCATTTCAACTTTTGGATTAAAACTGATGTATTTCTTCTTTGGTATCGATGCTTCATCATCACTAGGAACTAGTGATTGAATTTCATCATCACTGTCATCATAATCACTATTTGCACAATGTAAACTTCTTTCTGCTCTTCCAGTATCATTCAAATGATCACCAACTTCATTAAAATTGTTTTCACTTCCATTGACACCATCAATAACATTGTCAAATTCAAACCCACTTTGCGAAGTTTTTGCACAACTCCTCTCATTTTTTCTACCATTAACATATTCTTCATCATCAGTTCCAAATAACTCCTCATTAACTAAATCATCACCAGAATCATTATCCTGATAATAGTGAAGTCCTCATCTTGCTCCAATTCAACATGGAACAACCCCTCATCTTGCTTCAATTCATCATCAAAATTTGACTCCTCACCATCTGTCGCAGGATTCTCATAACCATGATCATGGTATATTTGAACATTCTGACAATTCAATTATTCCAATTTTTTCAGCATATCCAACATGTCCTTATCATGCTTTAAGCCTAACTCCATCAAGCTTCTAATGGACTCATGTGGAAATTTGTAAAATATAGAGATTAATCTATGTCCTTTATCTTCGAAAATCTTTTTTAAAACTAGCAAGATTAATTCATCAATACCCATATTCTTTTTTCTTTTAATCTTACCCCCCAACATATTTATTTTCCTGCCTTTCCAACACTCCCCATAATGAAATTCAAAATTGACCAACATCTGCAAAGGCAAACTGTGACTAAATACAAAATGATAAATATTACAAGAAGAAAAAAGGAAGCAACAACTAAGAAGAAAAAAAGAAGTAACAACTAACATTGCACAGAAATGGGTTACTATGATTGCATCAAAATAGTACACCCACATTTTCAGATGCAAGGATAATACAAACTGAAATGATGGAAAGGCACCAGAAACATACCTTTACAAATTTCTTAAATTTTTTTCACAATACTTCACAATTTAGCAGCCTCACCTACTAAAACAATCATAAGGAAGTCACTTTGTGGATGTACCACTTAAAAAAAAAGAACGTATCCATAACATACAAATAAGAAAATACAGTCAACAATTTGAGACAAACAAAATAGAATGCATTCAATAATTACCAAATAGAAATCATATTTTTCAGTAATTACCAAACAGGATGCATTCAGTATTTACCAAATGGAATGCAAGTTGAACCAAATATTAAATATTAGAGCATATAACAAGCCAAATAGAAATTAAAAAGCAAAGATAAAGAGCATTAAGATCTCACAAACATGAAGAAAATCCACTTTGAATTAACCCTTGGCTGAAAGGAAGAGTTTAGCCTCTAATGGCTATGGAGAAAATAAGTAAAATTCTGGAAAAATAAGTTGAAATTCGTAATACTAATGTAGGAGGCAAAAAGTGTTCTCAAATCCTAAAATTCACTTATATATTAATAAAAAGTGGGCCAACCCTAATATAACAAAAAGGCCCACTTAAATAATGTTTAACTCTTCCTCCTAAGCTGTTAAATTAGCTTAAAACGTCAGGTAAAAACGTGGGTCCAGCTGTCCATGTAATTTTATCCCGTCATCTTCTGCTCTATTGTTAGTCTTGCCTAAGGGTAACTCTTGGCAGCACCAAAATCATCTAGAAATCTTCAGCTTCAGCTCTGATGCTCCAAATACTCCTCAAATATGCTCCAAATGCTTCCTTTTCATCATATCTAGCAATCCCTAACCAAAATATATAAAAACAAGTAAAAGCTCACATTTAAGCACAATAAATCACCAAATAAGCATAGAATTAGGAACTAAACACATGCTAGATTTACACACTATCAGTATGTTCAAGTGTGAAGCTAGTGGGAGTCTCAATGAAGCAACTTAAGCTAAAGGCACTTCCCTTTACCTTAGCATATGTAACCAAGGAATGGTTGTATGACTTTCTCGCCAGTTTGGTCAACACGTGGGAGCAAATGTAGCAGGAATTTTTCAAGAATTACTTCCCTACCTCGAGGGTCTTTAACATCATAAAGGAGATATGTGGCATTCGACAAGACATAGGGGAATCCTTGCATGAGCATTGGGAGAGTTTCAAGAAGCTCTGTAACAACTATCCAAATAATTAAAAAAGTGACCAATTATTAATTTAATATTTATATGAATGGTTGCTTCCTTTAGACAAGAATATGCTAGACGCTAAGAGTAGTGAAGCCTTGGTCAAATGACATTAGAGGATGCTAGGAACTTGATAGCAATAATGGCAGTGAACCCCTAGTATTGGGGCCATCGCAGTAATGCTTCCTCCTTAACAAAGTAGGTGAATGAGGTCTCCCTCTCCAAGTTGGAGCAACAAGTTGCAAATTTGACTTCTTTAGGGCAACAAGCAGTGATAGGAAAGGGGCCTACTGAGGTATGTGGTATTTGTGCATTAGCTTACCATCCTACAAATGCAAGCTTTTACTTACAGGATGAACAACACGTCAACGTATTTGTGGGGTTCCAAGGACAACAGAGGAGGTATAACCCTTTTTTCCCCACTTACAATCTAGGGTAGAAGGATCATCCCAACTTCAGGTATGGGAACCCACAATAAGTAAATTATTCCTCGAAGACCTTAAATGATGCCCAAATAAATTACACCACCACAAAAATAGAGCTTCTTATAATAGTTTTTACTTTAGATAAGCTTAGGTCTTATTTATTAGGAACTAAGATTACTGTTTATTCTGATAATGCAACTTTGAAGTACCTATTAGCGAAGAAGGAGGCAAAGCCGAGGCTCATCCGTTGCATACTCCTACTTCAGGAGTTTGATGTGGAGATAAAGGATAAGAGAGGCTTGAAGAACAAAGTAGCAGATCATCTGAGCCACTTAGTGGAGCATGGTGGACCCTATCAATGATGATTCCTAGACGAGTAGCTAAATATAGTACAGTTGACAACTCTATAGTACATTGATATAATGAATTTCTTATTTTCTCATAAATTCCCTATAGATTTAACCAAGGCACAGAAGAGCTAAACAAAGTTTCATGTATGGGATGATCCTTACTTGTGGTGATTTTGTAAAGATCAAGTCATCAGACGGTGCATATCTGACAGTGGATTTCTTTCTATTTTGGCATTTTGTCACTCTTATACATGTGGAGGTCATTTTGGTCCAAAGCGAACAACTTTTAAGATTCAAGAGTGTGGGTTTTACTGGCCATCTATGTTTCGAGATGCATATAATTTTTGTAGGACTTGTGACAACTGTCAACGTATAAGTACATTAGGTTCTCGTGGGGAAATGCCACGAACCCCTATATTAATTCGTTAGATTTTTTATGTTTAGGGCATGGACTTCATAAGTCCCTTTCCCTCCTTGTTTGGATTTCAATATATTCTACTTGACGTAAATCACACGATAGGATAGACTTTACGTATAAGAAACTTGATACACAAGAAGGGGGGTTAAATGGTGTATCCTTTTTTTGTGAATAAAGAATCTTGCTAAGAACTTCTCTTTCTTGTTAAAAAGATATCACAAAGTTTATTCGAAAATTATTACTTAGGTAAATTGCAAGTAACTTCTTTATAATTGTTTAACAACAAAATAAACTAAAGTAAAGAATAAAGAATAGACATTGTAATTTTTATACTAGTTCACCCAAACTGTGGGCTACGTCCAGTCCTCAGAGTTCGTATGAGTATTTCACTATCCTCCAAACAATTACAATTATTCTTTCTTCCCTTCCAGAGCCTCTTCAGGTCTCTTACAAAGTATTCTTTCAGCTATCGTAACCTCTTCAGGCTATCAGCCTTTTCTTTCTCTCACTAGAAAAAGATTGTGAGCTTTTATTACAGTAAGATTAGCTCTCTTCGTATCGCACTATAGAATTTTTCTCTTCTAAATCGTAAGATTTCTAAGATTGTCTAGTTTTGTCTTACTTTTTCTAAGAATGTCTAAGAATCTAAGAATGTAATGGCTTCCACTACTACTAGTATTTATAGCCTTCATCTGTTACTACTTCTTGATCTTTGATAACCACTTCTTGAATCTTAATAAACACTTCTTTAGTTGAGTTCTGTAACTAACTCTAACTAAATAACTGCCTGATGTACTACTGTATCTTCATGGTATCATTTATGTCTTTGCGTCTATGTTGACTTCACGTTTGCGTCTGTACTTTGACTTCGCGTCTGCGTCTGCGTCTATATTGTCTTTGCATCTGCATCTGTGTTTCGACTTTGTGTCTATACTGACTTTGCGTCTATATTTCCTTCTGCGTCTATGTTGCCTTCTGCGTCTGTATTCTATACTTTATCTACACACTTAACACACTTGTCAAAAACGTTCATTTGTTTCTAACATTATTATTATTTGATTGTCATCAAAATCAATCATCGTAAAGTCCTTTTGACTTAACACTGCTTACGATTGATTATATGTCGAAATGGGTGGAAGCAAAAACCACCTAAGCTGACGATTCTCGAACGGTTACAAATTTCTTAAAGTCTAACATTTTCTCCAGGTTTGGAGTCCTGTAAGCCATCATCAGTGACAATGGGACTTACTTTTGCAACTGGATGATCGAGGCCCTCTTGAAGAAATATCAAATGATGCATCAAGTCTCAACTGCTTATCAAATGAGTGGTCAGGCTGAGGTGTCCAACCGAGTGATCAAGTGCATTCTAGAGAAGACAGTTAATCCCAATAAGAAGGATTGGAGTTTACACCTCAATTACGCCTTATGGGTGTACAGGACTGCATACAAGACTCCAATAGGGATGTCACCGTTGAGGCTTGTTTTTGGGAACCCATGCTACTTTCTAGTAAAGCTACAACACAAAGCTTATTGGGCAATCAAGTAGTGTAATATAGAGTTAGAAGCTATTGGTGCCCACAGGTGATTACAGTTGCAAAAGATCAAAGAGTTGTTACACGAAGAATTGGAGAATGCCTGAATTTATAAGGAGAATACTAAGGCATTCCATGATCACAACATCTCTAGAAAGACATTTGTGGTGGGATAGAATGTACTTTTATATCATTCACACCTTAAACACTTTCCAGATAAGTTATGCTCCTGATAGATAGGCCCTTTGGAGGTTACCCAGGTATATCCCTATGGAGCAATGGAGATCAAAAGTGCCAAGACAGGGATGGAATTTAAAGTCAATGGACATCGTCTTAAGCCTTACTTTGAGGATTTCAGATTCACAATGTGGAGGTGATGGAGCTTGAAGCTCCAATATAGATTGGCTAATGTCAGTTTAAAGGGGTCGAACTTGTGACCTTAACCAAGAGCTTATTGGGAGGCACCCTAACCTTATCCTTTCATTTTAGTTCTTTGTTGTTTCAATTTTTTTTATTTGAGTTCCTTATTTGCTTTTCATTTGAGTTCTTTATTTACTTTTTGTCTATTTTATTTTTAGGAATGTAACACCAAAGCTGTGAATTTCACTTTTAAGTCGTTAAGCCTTCTTTGATCTAGGGGAGTCCTTTTGTTCTCATCCCCTTGTGTTTTTATTAATTTTAAGACATTGGGGAAAATGTCCCATTCAAGTATGGGGGTGGGGCAAGTTTTAAAGTTTTGTATTTTTTCCCTTGAACTGTGATGAATGTTGAACCATACCACTATGTCATAGTAGTTGGACTGAGAATTAAGTTGTGTGCTTGAATTTGAATTAGAAAGCTTGAGTGGAAGATGAATCATATGGACTAATTGAAGTAGTTAGTTGCATAAACTCAATCGATAATTTGATACTTGAGTGATTAGGTAACAAATGAAATTTTGATGGATTTTCATATAAGCACATGCTAGGTTTTGAGCTTATATGACTGCATTTCATAGTAATTATGTTTCTTCATTGTGTGTGATGCTTCACTAGGAAAATTACCTTTAGAACTTGCATTGAATTGGTTTGAAACTACGACATGGACGCTTTATGGAAATGTTTAAGGCCTTCTTTGTTTTGAACCCTTAGCTTAAATGACCCACTAACTCATTTTACCATTGCCAACTCATTTGAGCCTTTAACCTTGTTTATTTTTTAACCATTATCCTTACCTTGTCACAATTTTAATGAAATAATGAGTGAGCATTTGATGTATATAATTTAGGGTATTTTCTTTTATATTCGATTTTGAGATGGTTTGAGAGGCACTTCTACTCATGTTTTTATTAATTTATGTTGCTATTATTTCCTTATTATTCTAGTGTTATCTAAAAGAAAAACAAGAGAAAGAAAAAGAAAAAGAAGAAAAAGAGAGAAAAAGAAACGGAATAGAATATTTGTTTTTGGCGTTATAGACTAAAAACATCTTTGTTTCTGCTATTGAGGGAAACATAGTAGCATTAGTTGGGGGATGAGTAGTTGTAGTTTGCGGTATTTATATACATATCTTAGAATTTGTGTTTGGTCTTCCTTGCTTACTTAGCACTTTGTTTAATACTAGTGAGTTACTCTTTGACCTTTTTGCCTTGCCTTAACCTAAACCTTAATAGAACCCTAAGTAAAAGCCCTTATTGATCCTCGATAACATGTAATCTATGTAGGAGAGAATTGGTGAAATTGCAAGCCTATGGTACTATAATCTCATAGAATGAGTATTGAGTGAAACATTAACCTTAAACACTTGAGTGAAATGAGTTAACATTGTGAGGAAAATCCATCTTAGTTTTATTTTAACTTTGATTAATGGTGTCTACCATTGACTTTATTTATGTGAATTAATGAAAATATTGTAATATATGTAATAGCTATATACTTGAGTTTCTTGAAGTTTGAAGGGTTGCATATACTCGATCTTCTTTGAAAACAAAATGACAAAATATGTTTGTTATTTTTAAACTACTTGAGGACAAGCAATAGTTCATGTGTGGGGGTATTTGATAGGATTAAATCATCTTATATTTTCTTATGAATATCGATGACTTTTTAATCTTACTGTTATGTTTAAATACTCAATTTGTGTTCATCTTGTGTTTACATATATACTCAAGGAGTGAACACAAATATATGCTAAAAGGAAGAAGTTTGACAAAGTTTGGAGAGCCATCTATGGAAGGGAAACAGTTAAGGGCATTCGGAAGAGACTCAAAGAAGACTCAAGAAATAACCCAGGGCCACGATTATGGAAAATATTCAACGCTTATGACAAAAGCTTAATCACAGGGCCAAGATTGTGGCAAATATTCCACAATTGTGATAGAAGCTTGAGCACAGGGCCACGATTGTGCACTAAAGGTCATGATCGTGGCCTACGCATATACAGATGCAAATAACCTTTTGAACTTAAGTTTTAAAGGGGCTTTTTGGACTTTTGAGGCAGAGAAAGATCCTAGGTTTTACCCTAAATAGAACATATTATATAAGGACAGAGAGGATGACCTAGTGGGAGGCTACACAATTTGCCACTCTTGGAAAACTTCAAGAAAAGAGAAGAAGAAGGGAGAAAGAAATGAGAAGAGAAGTTTTTGTTATTTTCTTTATGCTTAACTAGTTTATTTCATTTTCATTGCTTTATCTTCATATGTCTTAATCTATTCATTTCATTAGTTTAGAACTTTCTTAGTGTTAATCACCTTTTTAAACCTATTAAAATATTTGGAATAAATGTTTGATGGATTTTATAGTTGAAACTCATAAATTTTGTAATGAACCTTTGTGGTGTATCAATGGATGTTTATTCCTACAATTTTCCAGTTGTAATCTTAGTTATTTGAGTTCATTTATTTTTTTTGTAGATCTAAATTTATTGGGTATTTGAATGTTTAATAATTATGTTATAGGTTTTATTTATTTAATATCAATTGTGCTTAATATGATAATGCATGGATAGACTACTTAAAGATTTAGAGATATTATAAGGATGAAGGGATGGAAATTGTGAGAATGAAGTTGGACTTATCTTGAATTGGTACTTATAAGTCTAGGTTGGTCTAGGATTTAGGATAAATGCCATGAATTAGGAATTACCTATAGGCTTTATCACCTTTTAGGTAATTTTCTAATTTGAAAGCTAAAGTTGAGTGTGTGATGTGTAATAATCCATAGTGATTTGCAAAAGTAGCAATAGGTTAGTTGAATTTGTCAGGATACTTAATCAACGAATCTAGGATCCCATATCTTTAGGTTACATCTTCCGAGCTTATAAGTAGGTGGCCTAAGTTAGTTGCTTCTTAGTACCTAATGCATCTTCGCTATTGAACTTAGAGAGCCTATTCTAGGTTATAGTGGAGATTAGGGCTTTTCTAGAGCTTATTAGTTTTGCCTATTTTAGAGAAATTAAAGGTTTAAGAGCTTAATTGAGTCCATAGGCTAACACCATGATTAGAGTACCTTTTATTTAGATTCAAAGATCAATGAACATCCCAGAATCCCAAAGATATCTCAAGCCTACCTCTTTACCATTGTTATTAGAGTTTTCTAAATTTTCTTTGTGTTTGTTTTTTTGGTTACGTTGATTGCATATTAGCTGTCTCATCTTCATCATTTCAGGGTGTTTTGTTTTCTTTGTCACAACAATTGAAATAGAATTTGCATCTTAGCTCTCTATGGTTCGACCCTAGCTCACCATTTACTATGTAGTTTGGTAGATGGTAATTTATTATTTGGTAGTTAGCAACAGGCTATCACGACCCTAATCAAAGAAGTTTCTTGTGAGGTAACCTAAAGGAAGTAAATATCTTTTCCTTAAATTTTCGCATTTAGTTTTTATATGCATGTGTGTTTTTAGTTATTTGTTTTTTACTTGTTTTTAAGTTTTCAATCAAAATGGTAGAAAGAATAAAACAAACAAAACAAACAATTTCTTGTTTTTTATTGCTTCTAGGACTATATAGTCACGAGTAGAGAATGAATTGACTAGAGAATTTCTAACAAACTTTAGAATGCATTTTTTCCTCTTGTGATTTGTCGATGTGCATTATCTTTAGAAGAGTAGTAACTAGTGGTAGACAAAGTCAACGAGATTTTGAGCCTTTATACACTGACACATCCATATCAGTCTCATTGTCTTTCGATAATATGTGACCTTCATAACATTTTCATCCTAACTTTTCTTTGATTTTTTATTCAAGAACACATTTTTATCACATGTATTAACATGGAAATGATTAGGCATCCTTTGCTTTTCGAAACTTCATTAGCCAAATAGCCTATCCATTACATGATTTTCCTTTTTGATAAGCCCCCTTAAGCTTTATTAACCTTTCTTTTGCATTAACCATAATACATGCTTTAGTATTTTAAACCTAATTAAATGTTTCACCTAAGCCTTAAAGATAGTGAAGTGTTCGTTGATTGTTGAGTTTGTCAATTTACAAAAGTATAAGTGTAGGGTGTACATATGTATGGGATGGTTATAATGTTGCGATGCTATTTTATTTCTTACCATTGAAATTCCCATTTTGATATAGTTTCTTTTTACATAAGAGGAAAAAAAGAGAAAAGAAAAAGAAAAGAAAAAGAAATAAAGAAAGAAAGAAAAAGAAAAAGAAAAAATGTTTAAATAAATGTATTAAGGAGGAAGTGCATATTTGTTGAAAGTTGTTAATGATTAATGCATACTCTTAAAGTTGTATTGAATGGGTTTTTTGAGTATGTTGGATATGAGGTAGATGTTCTTTTAGAAGGTTCATTTATTGTAGTTCAATGTATTGTTATCATCAATCCCTATGAGTGATCCCTTTTGATAAATTACGCTTCACGTGTTTTGAGTGTGAGATCTTAAGTTAGAGTTGTGAAACATCATTTTTTTCATTCATCATTGTTGATGTACACAATTGTGAAGGAATGTTGGTTTTTGCACTTGATGTCACATTGAGTGTTGCTTTGTTTCGCTAGCTTTAATGGCTTTCATGCTACTTGACCCAAATACTTATCACCTCACCTTTACCCACATTACAACCTTGAAAAATCTTTTCATTCATGATTATACATGTGAATTTTAATGGTTGAGAAATAAAATGATATGCAAAGTTGTGGAATGACATGATCATGAATGGTGTTGAAGGTACCCATGAGCATATATTATTTAATACACTTTCCAAGTATACCATTAGATTACTCTGTTTTTAAAGGTATTGAATGTTGATTGATCACGAGTAAAAGCTTGGAATTTTAATTTCTTGCTATATTTTTAAAGTCAATCATATTTGCTTATGATTATGTATTCTTGGAAAATATGGGAACTAAGTAAATTTTTTGGGTATATGAGCTTAATTTTGGTGTTTCACCCGAGGAAGAACAAAGCTAAGTGTGGGAGAAATTGATTTGTGGTTAATGGATTATGCATTTACTCTATTACACTTAGTGATTAATGATATGAAATTGTTTAAGATACTAACTTTAGTTCATATGCAGTTTTAGGCACAATTCCGAAGCGATGGAGCTAAAGTAAGTCGAAATCATTATATTTGGGGACATTTTCTAAAGATCGACATTCACTTGTCATCATAGAGCAAGAAGAAGAAGGATTAGAGCAAGAGGATACAAGAAAATCCATGAAGATGAAGAGTATACATTATAGAAAATTAAGTGAAGTCATGAGAATGCAAGCCATGGGCATGACTAATGATGCACGGCCATGACATAGCATGTCATAGCTGTGACTCACCTTGCATAGGCGTAAATCAAGCATATGTGTGAAAGTTATGGCCATAACATGTTGAATTATAGATGTGAATCAAGTAGTCACACCTATGATTCAACATGTTATAGTCACAACTTTTACATATATGCTTCCCAAAACCCAAGTTTTTAGTATAAATGGACATGTAACGGCACAAGGTTTTAGAAAAAAGAATAGAAGGTGTTTTTCTTATGAAAGTTTTGGGTGTTTTCGGTTGAAAGGAGAGAGAGCTTCGTAGACTATGAAGAGGGTGATGGAAGCTCTCTATTGTGAAAGACTCATAGAGGGTAGCTTTTTGACACCGATTAAGAGGAAATATCAATGTCGATAACCCAGTTAACCATTCCTTCCTTGTATTTGTCTGTTATTTATTTCTTTAGAAATTGACTATGTTATCTGATATGTATAGATTTGGCTATTGTGAAAAGATGATTTTAATGCATTCATTGGATCATTTTATTAAGAACCCATTGCTAAAATATTCAATGTAATCCGTAATTGTTATGTTAAAATTCATTTGTAGCGACTAATGGTTTGTATTCATTAGGGATAACATAACCTAGGTTATATGATGCATCAAATGTGGTTTCTTCCTTGATTAATTAGTTTTCCTAATTTGTAATACGGTTATCTAATTAAAGCTAGGGATATTATTTTAGGTTATTCGGTGGCTAGGTTTAATTAACGATCATATTTTGATTAAACAAAACCTAAGCAAAAACTTAGGTTAATAGATTAACCTACGATTAATAGTTTTTAGGAGTGGTTAGAAAATAACAAATCATCGAAATATATTTAATTAGGGTGTAAGTTAAGATTAAACTAAAGAACTGGACTCCTAACGAATTCACCACTTTTATCATTTTTGCATGTTTTCTTTAATTTGATTTTATTAGTTTAGCTTCTTTTTATTTTCTTGTTTGATAAACCAACCAACCCCCTAACCTAAACACCATTTAATTTCATTTTAATAACTCTACACAAACTCTTTGTGAGGGAACTAGACTCACCACTGTTATAGCAATGGTCTAGTTTATTTTGACTAGCATTACGATGCGCTGCTATCACTAACCACAGTACCAAAATTTTCAGAGGACAAACTTTTTCCAAGGGCAATCCTTGAATGACAACCTACTGAGAAAGCCTTCTTTGGAGGAAAGCCTAAATGCATTCATTCAGGTTATAACTCAAAATCACGAAACAAATAACAAGAGATTCGACTCCTTATAACCATTTTGAAAAAGGATTAAGATTCAAGTGGGGCAATTTGTAGCTCAAATTCATAATAATCAAAACGAAAGGTTTCCCAATCAACTTAAGTAAGCCTAAGCAATTACTGTTCTGAGAAGTGGTAAAGTGATTGAGAATCATGTTGGGTTTCCTTTCAAGTTGTCTGATACTGATAACTAAGAGAAGAAAGCCTCACTAAAGAAGAAGATGAATAGAATGAGAAAAGCAATGGGGGAAACTCTTCTAGTCACATTCAAAAGGATAAACAATATAAGCATGATACCAAGGACAATGAAGGACAAAACCTGCATAAGGCGATAGATCTTTATCGACTATCAATTCCTTATTCAAGTCACCTTAAGGAATCCAAACAAGATGAGCAATTTTCCTATCTATATAGCATACTTTCTAAGGTCAATGTAAATCTTACCTTGTTAGATGTGATTAGGAACATTCTGGCTTATTTCAAGTTCTTCGAGGTACTAAGCACTAAGAAACGAAAGTTTGAGCCTAAAGAAAAGGTACGAGTTTTGGAAGTAGCAAATGCAATTCTGTAGCAGCATTTACCCCTAAACTAAAAGACCTTGGAAGTTTTATTGTGAAAATATCAATGGGTAATGGTGATGAGTTTAAGGGTATGCTTGATCTTTGAGTGAATATGTGTTTGCAATTAGTTGATAGGTCAATCCATTATTCAAAAGGAATAATGGAGGATGTGTTAGTGAAAGTTGGAGGATTGATTGTTCCCGTAGACATGGGGGAAGTGAAGGAGAAAGAAAAGGAGCACTCTATACTCCTAAGGAGGCCTTTTATGGCCACCACTAACACTTTGGTCGATGTGAAGAATGGGAAATTGACCATGACCGTCTTAGGAGAAATAGTATAATTTTCAATCTTTAATGTTGACCCTATTCTTACTTCTACTATTTTTAAAGAATGTTCTTTTGTTGATCAAGTTAATTCTGCAGATTTTCATTTTGCCTTGCAAGAAGAAGAAGAAAAGAAGCTAGACTTGGTTAATTAGAGTGATGAATGCTACCAATTATTAATGGATGCAACTAAGGAAGTATTTGGGGGATTCTTGGAGACATATTTGAATGAAAAAGAGGAAACGATGGAATCAATCACTTTGAACTACCCAACTTGAGCATGACCATTGAGGCGTCCAACTACAAGACGCTAAAGAAGCAACCCATTTAATTTTGTTTGCTTTTCAATTATCTATTAGTAGTTATATTTTTCTTAATGAACCTTAACTTAGTTTGTTTTCTTTGTGTGTGTAGGCATACTCTTCTGTCTCTTCTATTTGTTTTCCTTCTAGCTGTCTTCATTCCTCGATACAGTACACCGCGCTCTATACTAGTTCAACGCAGTGATCACCTCCACATTCGTATTGTATTTCTATCCCTTTCTTTGTGACTTGTTCGTTTAATATCTTTTAGATTTTAAAGCTTTTCCATGTTGGTGTTAATTTTTGTCTTTTGTTTTAGACCTCTCTTTTACTTTTATGTATCACATTAAGAATAATATGATATTTAAGTGTGCGAGGGGGGGGGGGAGTAATGGTAAAAAATGGGTTTGTTATGTGTGCTTTTCCCATTTATTAGTTAGAGATGCATTGTCATAAAATAAACTCGATCAGGATCAAAAATGCATAATATGACTGAATGAGTATACTTGCATGCTTAGACTAATTGACTTAGATTTTGATTAAAAGGAAATTAGCTTGTTGTGATAGATGGATGAAACTTTTCATTTGGCGAGAATTTGAGCCTTTTTGAAATATTCAACACCAAATTTAAGTATTCTTTATTGAGAGTGTTCTTTCATGATTAAGGAACTCTATAACTTGCTTGCAAATACTAGTTAAAAGCACATAATCTTATACAAATGTTGAAATGATGAATGAAATTATCATTTACCCCTTTTTTTGTAAAAGGCCACCATGATGTTACCTTTAGTGAACAGCCTTTGAGCTTAACATTAAACCTTTTCTTTCTTTAAACCCAAATATGAACCTTGACCTTAATTATCTATCCTCTTCATTATGCCTACCATAAGGCAAGTTGAGCATTTGAATGGATATAATTGGGTTAAGGGAATAAGTGTGGGGAAATCATAGCATATAGTTGGCTATTGCATTAGGGATAGGTATGGTTATAGAAAATTTTATTTCTCCTATACTTCTCTTCTCTTGATTTACTTATTTTAGATATATAAATAAAAAAGTAGAAAAAATGAATGAATAAAAATAATGGTTTTAGATATATAAATAAAAAAGTAGAAAAAATGAATGAATAAAAAAATGGGAAGAAAAAGAAATGAAAATATTAAAGTAAAAAAAAGAGAAATAGAAAAGCAAAGGAAAGAATAGAAGATAAGCAGAAAATGAAAAAAAAGAGGAGAGGGAAAAAAGGTGGAAGAACTAATCTTGTTAAATTAATAGGAAAGGATTTAGTATTCTATTCTTTATTTTTATGTATTGCTTTAAATGCTCAATTAGTTCCATGATTTTAAACTGCAATTTTCCTTTTTTCTACCCTTAAACCAAAATGAAGACCTTTGGATTAATGTTTGTGTTTGATATGAGTGGTGGAGATTGGATTTGTAAGCAAGTCTTTGGTAGATGCCTTACATGAAATGAATAATGAGAGAATATATAATCTTTTAATACTTGAGAGGATGGAAAGTGGAGTGAGTGTCTATCACAATTCTTAATGGTCTTTAAGTTGAAATACTTGTTAATTTTGGCCAAGTATGTGAAGAATAGCTTATTCACGGAACATTATAAGTTTCAACTTGTTAGATTGTGTTTGTTGAATTGATCGTCGCTATCTTTGATTATTAATTGGGCAAATCATTGTTTTCATTGTTTGTGCTTTTATAATCTAGTGTTCTTTGTTTTGCTTGGGGACAAGCATAGTTTAAGTGTGGGGGAATTCTTGTGTCTAATTTTGTTTTATTTTGCTTGTGTCCATATGTTGAAATTGCTTGCAATTTAATTCAATTTTAATATAAATTGAGTGAAAATGGCGTGGACGTTGCATGAATATTAATTGCATTATTTTGTGAATATGGCGTGAAAGACAATAAGATTTATGTATGAAAGAATGAAAGATGGGATGGCTTAAAATAAGAAGAATTGTGCATGAAAATGGATGTCACACATTAATGGCATAGTCATTCACGTTAAATGCATGAAACATTAGTTAATGGCATGGTCATTCACATTAATTGCATGAAACATTGTATGTCACACTCACTTTAGCTCATGCCTTGTCAAATTGACAACCTATCCAATGCTTCTCACGGTAAGCTTCCCATGCTATTTCCTGCTACTATGCTGCACGTTGATTTTAACACCATACAACTCCTATACATGCTCATGGTGCCAGCTGCAACGTTCTTCGTTCAACTAGTTGCATGCTTTATGCTCTTCACCTCACCAATTGTGATTCTTTTATCTTTCCAGCTACAACATTCTTCTTACAACATCTGGATGCTTCACACTTCTTCATCTAACCACGCTAAGTCATAAGGTCATGGTTGTGACATGTATATCACAACCGTGACTTCTTATACAAATTAGACAACATTCCATTTAATACATGTGGCATATACAAGTTAAAGGGGCGTGAAACCCTAAACTTAGGAACATACTACAAATGGACATAAGAAAGGGTGGTAGCAGGGGGATATACTCATTATTCACTCTTCACTCACACTGGAGACAGATTTAGCTGAAACAAAAAGAATAGAGGGAGAGGTAAGGCAGAGATGGAGACAAAAAGAAGAGAGAAGAGGTAGGGAAAAAGAAGAGAACATAACAGGGAGCAATCGGGTGAGCACTAGAGCAGAGGCAGAAGGCTAGAGCTAATGCTATACTTCTAAGCTGGGTAAGAGATCCACCGCTGACTTTCTCTTCTCGAGGTTTATTTTATTTTTCATTTCTTGTTTCATCTCTATTACTGTTGTTGAACTCTTTTATTTTTATCTTTTGAACTTGTCTTCCTTGCTAAAGATTGATAGTCTATTTTGGTATTTACTTTTTTAATGCTTTGATAGTTCTTTTTTATTCTTCAATGTAGGATTTAAGTATTTGAGAATGATGAACCGTGTTTATGCTATAATGGGCAGAATCTTTTTCTTGAGGATTAATGTAGCTATTTTAAGCAACTATGCATAAATGAACAATGATTTTGTTGTCTTATTAATTGCTATAGTTTCTAAGCTGAATGGATGTAATGGCTTAACCAAACCTTGCATCATTTTAGTATTAAACGAAGGATTCAAGAAACTATAGACACTTAGGTTAAGAACTAGAAATATATTCACTTAAGTGGTAATTATTGGTCAGGTTTTCATAATTAATTTAGATGATAACTTATTGAATACGAAAGTTACATTAGTTCATTATTTGAGTTAATTTAGAATCCAACTGTTAATTTTAGTAAGACAACTATCCAATCATTCTCTTTAATCATGCATAGGAGATTAAATTAATGAAATTAATTCTCAAGGGTCTTCCATTTCGATTAATCTATTTTTTTGTTTCTAGTTGAATCATTTTACTTTTCATTATAGTTTCGAGATTTTTCTTAAAACTTTCACTCAACAAATTGGGATAGAATGTTTAGGATTACACTGTTTTTGAATTCAAAATTAATTTTAGTTAGCCAATTTCACCTCCATGGGAGACGATCCCAGGTAATCACTATAATTACCTTATATAATTGCGAGTAGGATAGTCTACGTATTTTTTAGAACATTTTGGGCATAATAAGTTTTTAAGAGTCTTTTCAAAAAAAAGTTTTTAAGAATCAATCTCTCTCAAGTTTAAATCACGCACCCTAATTCATTAACCCTAATTAAATTATGGAATTTGCAATCTCTCAATTAACAAAAGACCCACAATTCTAATTAAACCTTAAGCCCTCTAATAAACAATCAAGTCTTACATAAGATCTCTCTCAATATAATAATCGACTAGATTGACTACGTGGTCAATTAAATCGCCTAACTCTCATTAACCCGATATAATCATCTTTATCCAGTTCACCCTTTCGATTTATTACCAAAATATGCAAATACCACAATCAATCATAGCACCCAGTTACAATAAGACAATAGTAACTAAATTAACATTAAATCAAGGTCAAATCCCGAAAGAAAGTTAAAACATCTTATTAAACCTAAATCCATATAAATATTCATATTCATCTTCATATTTAAAGAAAATAACAACAAGATGAAAGAAATACACAATAGAATGCGGATCTGGACACCTTTAGAGAGTAGCGACCTCAAAGACCTGCCCCTTTCTCCTCTTTCTCTTCTTATCTCTCTCTTCTTTCTCTTTCCTTCAGGGAGCTCTCTTTAGGCTTTCATCATAATGCATTTTATAGGTTTTTCTAATTTAGGTAACCCTAGGGATTTTTTTCCATTTCCGAAAAGTCCCTCAAAAAATTAAGTTGGGAAGTCCTTTTTTATTTCTGTCAGGCCACGATCGTGGCCTATTCACCCCTATCACTTGCACACAAACATTGACCATCATTTGGTTAATAAAAAATGTAACTACCCTTATGTAAGTTTTGATGAAATTTTATGCTTTTTACAAAGATCGGTAGAATTATTTAATAAAAAACTATTTTTATTGATTTTGATTGAAATGAACCTAACCTTTTTATGCGAAGGCAAACATTTGTGATGAATGTCGATCTAGTTACTAAACTAGCTCATGTTGTTATTAAGCAGCTTGGTTGGAATTTCATTATAGCTTTTTGATGCGTAGGCACACATTTGTGATGTTTGTTGATTCTATTACTCAGCTACATCATATTCTCAACTGGCTACTAGCTCTATTCATAAAGTGAAGGTCAGTGGAATAGTTAATTGCTTATGATTTACACTTATTATTATTTTAATTATTACCTACCTCATTTCTTTAGCTAGTTATTATCATGAAAAGGTACTAGTGATGCTACTTATTCGATTGGCCTAAAATTATAAATGAATGTGACAAGTTCCTAGGCCAAATAAACTAACATCATATCCTAATTAACCTGCACATTTAGCTGAAGTAACGTAGGTCACTAATTTCACCAGCTAATAAATCTTCATAACCTAAAAGAATATGTTCAAAGTTAAACCATTATGTTAAGTACTAGCCAATGACACGTTTTTGAAATGAAACAGGCAAACAATGGAATTTAAAACTATTTAATACTAAAGAGGAAAGAGGAAATAAAAAATGCCCTATCTATTTTAACACCACTAATAATGCAGGGAATGTAAAAATCCCCTAGATCCTCCTTCTTCTGTGCTACAATGGGGTTTCTTTCCTCTGGTAGTTCCTTTTCAACCTGCTCTTTGATCAATTCCATTAGTGTGAGCCGCGTTTTCAATTGTTTTATCATGTCAAAAATGTTATTTAGTTTGGAGTCTTTGGACTTCCTTATTGCCTTAATTGGATATGGAATCGGAGACTGGTACTTTTTCATTTCTGGTAGATTATTCTTAACCAGTAGGGAATTTTCCTTCTTCTAGTCATCTGTTTTCCTTTTATCCCTGACAGGAATTGACTTCAGTTGTGCTAGAATAAGGTAAGCAATTTCAAATCGATGCTCCTCGATTGGCTTCAATTCAAGTTCACTTTGAAGGAAAATTTTGTCTTTTTTTTCCCTTTCCTTCTCTTTATCTTCTCTCTTTTGGCTGCGCTTCTCTTCATTGGCCTGGGTGATAACCATGGTTCTTTCCTTTGGGTTAGGATCTGTTGGATCAGAAAATAAAGCATGCATTGATTTGGAAGAAATGGTAGATTTCAAAACCTTTTAGAAATCAAAATTTCAGCGAAAGAAATATATCCAAATCAACATGCATAGCCACACATGATATGGTATAAAGAAAAATATTTGCATAATCACAAGATAGAAAATATTACAAACTCCTTCACTACAGCTTTAACTCCTTGCTTTGTTATCCTATCCTTGGCAATGTATCCTCTCCTAGGTGATGTATCCTATTCACCTTATTGTATCCTCAACCAATCTAATCTACCACTTGTTCTTCTTGGACAACTTGGTTAATAAGATCCTTTAGTGGGAAAGGAGAAGAAAACTTTGAAGGAGATCTTTTTTAGAAAAAAGTAGCCAAAAAATGAGACACTCTCATGCATTTTCGGCTCACCATGTAAGATAGGAGAGAGAGAGTCAAAACAATGCAAGAACCCTTTCTTACACCCTCTCAATTTCGGTTAATCTCAAAGGAAAAAAGAAATTTGCATCAAATGCATCACTTTTTTAATCAATCATAAAGAAGCCAATAAATGAGACTCTTCTCATTTGTCTTGAAGATGGGTATATGAAAGGACTATTAACCTAAATGTGACATGCCAATTTCGGTTTTTAATGATGAAAGAAGGAAGATGGTCCATCAAATATACCTCTTTCTTCTTTAATCCAATGAATGCTAATAGGTTATATATTCTGATTAAAATAACACCATTAAACCATTTAATGATAAGGTTATTACTCCATTTAAAAATGATAAAGCATGTTAAAAATCATCTTAAATATAGCAAACTAATGTTAAATGTGCAGCTGCACATTTACCCATTAAAATCAAAATTCCATCTCCATTTATATTTAATAACTTTGTTTTAATTTAATTAATCAAATTAAACCAAAACCTAGACCATTTCTAAATGTTCATTTGGGCTTCTAATTAACTATTAATTAGTACAAGCCCAATATTCAATCATGGGCTTTAAGACCTCCATTTATATTTCTTACTTAGCTTGATAACCTTCTTTGAAGCCAAATGGGGAGTCTTATTGGACTTAGATAATTCAAGCTCCAATAAGCCCAGAATTAATTTAATCTCATTATAATTTTTTTGGGTAAATATCTCATTAGAATTAATTCTAGCTTATTAACTAAATGTCATTCTGCTAAAGACAATTAGTTTAACTCTTGAATACTAAATATTATGAGAAGACATGTTTCAATATGTCCAATTGCAAACTTTAATATGAACTATATTATAGTCATCCGTACAATAAAGGTTAAAATTAATGTTTTGCCCTTATGTTAGTTTTTCCTTCTAGATCACCTGTTTTACTCTATATGGTGATTAACACACAAGATCTCATCTTAGGGTAAAGAATTGATGGGTAACTAGTCCAACAAACTACTGATGCCAGTTTAATGACTAATCTCCACAAAACATCTAGAAGTAATGATATCACTATAAACTCTTTATTTGAGTGAATGTTCCCTGATACATGTTTCAATTAATAATTCCAACATGCAAACACTAGATTAATACTTTGTAAAAATCCATTCCAATCATATCAAGAATTATAATGAAACACATATGAGTTCACCACTCATCAAGATTGTGGCCCATAATAAACGTATGCTTAAGTTATATGTTTTAAGATTAAAGTAACGGTCCACTTTATTCTTTATAAATATACTTGATTCCAGATTCATTTAATAGTGCCATTATCGATTGTCAACTACTATCATGATATGAAACTCATCATTCCCTTGAAGTAAACTCTTTTACTTACTCGGAGATAAATCGCAACACTACAGTCTAAACCATAATCAAGCGACCAACTTGATTATTCAACTGTGAATCTATTATTTTAGATTCTTATAATATACATGTTTCCCATACATCTCTATGTATATATATATTACTTACAAAAGAATCTCGGTACATTATGACTAGATATATAATGCTCATCAAAACAAAACTCTTTTGTTTTATTAATAATAAATATTTTCATTACAAAAGTAACTGAAAGAAAATTAAGGGGCCGTTTGGTTCTACTCCTATTATTCTATTGTATTTTTCAATTTTTGTTTTCAGTTTTTTGTTCCTGTTTTTCTTTCAAATGAAAAACAAAAACCTGTTTGGTTCTTAATGTTAACGTAGCTATATTTTATAATTGATAATAATTAAATATTAGAAAAAACTTAAAGATAAATTATTTTTAATTAAATAAATTTATTTAATCTCTTATATAATATTTATTAAAAAATCATGTTATTTTAATGAAATTAATATTTTATAAATTAATATTTATTTGAAATATATTGTAATTATTAAATAAAATTTTATTTGAATATTTATATATTTTAAATTTAGTTATATTTATTTATAATGATTATAATTTAATTACATATAATTCAATTATAAAAATTAAATAAAATTAAACTATTCATAATTTTTATTGATAATTAATTTTAATTTATTAAATATATTATCTTGAACTAAATTATTCATAATTTTTATTAATAATGAAATAATATATATTTAAATGATAGTAAATCAGATTATGAAAAAAACAGAAATAGGAAACAAAAACCACTTTTTATGTTTTTCATAATTTTTGAAAACTGGAAGAAGCCAAAACCAAAAGCAGAGACTAAAAATTTAAGCAAACAAGTTTTTTTACTGAATTTGGAAACAAAAAAATCAAAAACAAAAATGGAAACAAACAACCCCTAAGTTATATGTAAATACACTTGCTATTTAGGGCACTATATTTACATAACTCTAACAATCTCCCACTTTCCCTAAAGCAAGTTTGACATATCCGTTATTCCCATCCCTACTAGTTGACCCTCAAAACTCTTTTGAGACAGCATCTTCAGAAACTGATCAGCAAGGTTTTGCTTTGTGGGAATCTTTACCACATTCTCTTCACCGCGTTGTATTATCTCCTTTATGAGATGATACTTTCACTCAATGTGTTTTGCAGCTTTATGGTTTCGAGGTTCTTTAAAATTAGCCACTGCCCCACTATTGTCACAATAAAGTGTAATGGCCTTTTCTGCCTTAGAAATCACTTCCAAATCATTTAGGAACTTACGGAGCCAGACTGCTTCTTTTACTGCTTCACAAGTAGCAATAAACTCAGCCTCTATAGTCAAATCAGCAACACAAGATTGCTTGATACTCCTCCAGATTATGGCTCCACATCCTAAAACAAATATAAAACTAGAGGCCGATTTCCTTGAATCAACATCTGATTGGAAATCAGAATCCGTAAATCCCATTGGAATAAGATTACTTCTAGAGTAAATAAGCATTAAGTTCTTCGTCCTATGAAGATACTTCAGTATATACTTAACCGCAGTCCAATGCTCCATTCTTGGATTGGACTGAAATCTACTTACCAGTCCCACTGCATAACAGATATCCGGTTTAGTGCAAAGTATAACATACATTAAACTTCCAACTGCTGAAGCATATGGAATGTTATGCATGCGTTTGACCTCCTCTTAGGTCTTAGGTGTTTACTCCTTTGAAAGTTTGATTCCATGTCTAGTAGGTGTGAAACCCCTCTTGGAATCTTGCATGGCTAACTTATTAAGCATGTTCTCAATATAGGTAATTTAAGAAAAGGCAATCAATTTGTTCTTACGATCCATTATAAGTTTTATCCCTAAAACATAGCTAGCCTCTCCTAAATCCTTCATTAATAACTATTTATTTAGCCATCCCTTAACCGTATATAACATTCCTACAATATTCCCAATGAGCAGAATGTCATCAACATAGAGGATTAGGAAAATAACCTTGCCGTCTTATATCCTTTAATAGGCACAAGGCTCATCTTGGTTTTGTATGAACCCATAAGTTTTGATAGACTTATCAAACCTGATGTTCCAAGACCTAGATGCTTGCTTAAGCCCATAAATGGACCTCTACAATTTGCATACCTTATGCTCATTATCTGGCTCAATGAATGCTTCTGGTTGGGTCATATAAATGGTCTCCTCAAGATCCCCATTAAGAAATGTGGTCTTGATGTCCATTTGTCTTATCTTATAATCGAAATAGGCTGTTATGGCTAAAAGAATTCTAATGGACTTAAGCATGGCAACTGAAGAAAAAGTCTCCTCATAGTCTATACCCTCCTTTTGAATATAGCCTTTGATAGTTGTGATTTGTATTGTGTTTTAGCGTTAGATATGATAAGTATTTTAATGTCATTTCAAGTGTTTAGTATGCATTTTGGGTTTAATTAGGTTAGTTTTTGTGTTTAAGTGTTTTTATGGGTTAGTTTGAATCTTTGAGCTTAAATTTTATATTTTTGAGGTACCTTGAGGTGTGTGCTAATGTTGTAGGGTAAACAGGGAAGAACGGGAAGGGTTAAAGAGTTTTCAGGCCAAAAATTATAGGCCATAAATGTGCACACAGGCCACGATCGTGACAGAGAGCGTCAATTTAGGGCATGATCGTTCACTATAGGCCACGATCGTGACAAAGAGATAGCCAATAGAGTTTGTGAAGGAGAGAGCCAAGAGTTTAACAAAAAAGTTTCCATTCTGTCGATTTCGATAGAAAACTTAGTGTGACACCGAGAGATTGAGGAAGGAGACAAAGGAAGAGAGACACGGTGAAGAGCTTGACGTGAAGCACTTCCCAGAACAGGAGGTTTCTCGCTGTCGCCATCCCGAATTTCGTTACCTATAATATTTCCGTTATTTCAATTTTATTCATATGTAGAATCGAAATAGGTGTTGAGATTTTTTTGGTTAAATGTTGAGTTGATGTCTAAAATCACCTTTGGATTCTATTCTTTATGATTAATGAAGTTTATTCGATTGTGTGTTTATTGAT
>JANIIA010000008.1:8758809-8773531 GCA_027478495.1 Erythroxylum alaternifolium | reverse complement strand
CTGCTAGAATCCTCTTCTTGTTGTTGCTGAGCACTTGAACTCACTTGACTGGTCCTGACCTTGTCGTGTGTCTTGGCACTAATATCCTGAAGTTTCATATTATGGGACTTCAGGATTTTAGCTCGTCACATATGATGATGGTTTGTGAATTTAGGAAGGTAGATCGTAAGTCCGTTGCACTCAACTCTATAGTAATCAGCTATGGCCGAAACCAAGTAACCCATTCCTAAGTTATTACTCCCCTTACGTTGAGTAGCAATAATTACGTTAAAGATGTGGGTGGTTATGTAAATTTGGATATTGTGGTCCATGCACCATAATATGAAAAGTTTCTTTGTCGAATACTTATTGGTTTTCGTTTGTTTAAAAATAGTTTGACATATGAATTAGTGCAGCAACAAGTGTTTGTGGCTCTTGATGGTATTGTTGTGTGCATTCTTAGCATCAAAACACTCTAACCTAGTTAGTTCAGTATAGTAGGGGGTGACATAGAAATCATCATGTTGATCCACTACGGACGATTCGAGAAAACCACAAATTTCATACAAAGTCTCGTAATTAAGCTCATAAGGTTGTTCTCGTAACCTAAACCAACATTGCCTAGGTTTATTAGATTCATACTGAAAGGATGTAAAGAATTCTAAGTTAAGTTCTTCAAAAACAAGGTATTGAAATTGAATAAATTGTCCCCATTGAATTCTCTCTGACTTTGTCTCGCAACTCTAATATATCTAAAGTCTCAAAATGAAAATAATTTGGAACCATAATTTGCTTATTACGAATAGAATGAAAGCAGGTACCTCTTCATCTGAGAAGATCTAGAAAGGTGTTCCATAGTCAGCTACTCTGTTCTTTTTTCCTCGTCTAGAGACTTGGTTTCACCTCGATGATTGATCGTGCTTTGCTAACTGCTTAATATGTGGCATACTGGCTTACGAGTAGGTAGAAGTTGAAAGAGACTAGAAGTAAGGAATTTAGGTAGAGAGAAGTGGGAGTGTTTGGAAGTTCTAAACTTAAAGAGATAAAGTTAAAATGAAAGTAAGTGAAAAAGTGAAGTAAGAAATGAATATATAGGAGAATGAAGGGTAAAATGGTAAATAATCAAATTGAAATTTGCGTGTTCCAGTTTTACCCTACCGTAGGCCACGATCGTTCCACCAACTTATGATTTTTTTCTTCTTTCCTTCTCCAATTTTTCGAGATCACTTTTTAACTCTTTATACCTCTTTCACCTCTCTTTTGTTGACTTTCTCGATCATCTAATTCATATCAAAGTCTTATGCCTTCCTGACTTTATTTGGAAATGAAATAACCTAACTATGGAATTTAAACGATCTAAGAAAATCAAAGGAAATAACATAAAATTAACAATCTATGGGTTGCCTCCCATGCAACGCTTCTTTTAATGTCAGTAGCTTGACTCTTTTCCTTGGAAACTCAATCGGGATCAATTATCAGTGACTTACTTCCACCTTTTTCATTTAACATCAGTTTTGTAACCTATAAGTAAGCTATAAATTGTAAAATAATCAGAAGGAAAATATTGATAACATTATGAAAACCAATTAAGCTCAACAATGTTCTTTTTTTCGAGTGAACTGTCAATAAAACAGGGAATAAAAAAACTCCATGAATCTTCCATCGACTCAAACAGTTTGTCCTGTAAGAAGGTGAGTTGCTCTTTTTCTTCCTTAATCATCTCATCTCCTTTGCTTCTTTCACTTCACGAATAGAAACTTTCATAACTTCTTCAAACTCAATGTCTGTTGTCATCTATTCTTCGTCCTTTTTTTCTTTAGAATATTTAAAGACATCAATTATCCTTAATAAACTACTATCCTTCAAGTTCTTTAATACATCATTCATGTTGAATATCACTGGGTCATCATTAATTGGAAGGATAAGGTTCTTTTTGTGAACATCTACCCACGATTTTTCGATGTTCACATATGGTATATCAAGAATTGGTGAATAAAAGGGAGGCTTGGCATTCTTTTCTTATAAGGTGGGGTTCAGTTTAGTTTTCCATTGGTCCTTCTTGCTCTCCCCCATTCTTAAGTGTGATAGCCTCATATTGCTCTCTTTGATGTATTTCCATATTACTTAGAGAGTCTTCTATGTTTCTTTTACAAAATTCCCAAGAAAGTTATCTCATTCAAATCTCTAGGTTATGAATAGATGAGACTTGATTTTCTGTTAATTGCTTAATTTGCTCTTCTAGTTTTCTCTGACCCTCTTCCATATCCGTGAGCTTATACAAGATCTTGTCCAATTTAGAATCCCATAAACTGGACTCATCTTACTGAAGTCCTAATAGGTTTTGACGTCCTAAATGAGTCCCTACATTGTTGAACCAATAGAAATCAAGGTGGTTCTGCCACCCCAGAGTGTACATGTTCCAATAAGGATCATTACTTCCCCAACCATAATGTGCCTCACTGTAATTCGCGAAAGTTCCTTGCTCCCTATAATACCTATCTTCTATCATTGTTCTTTCTATTTCTTTTTGACATCTAGCCCTTCAGCTGTCTCATTCTCATTCTAATATGTCTTGTTGTGTCTCTGCTTTATGCCCCAAACTTCTTTCTCTATTTTATTATTATTATTAATTAAAACAAAATATAGTGAAAAAGTGTTGGCTTAAAGAATTAAACTAATCACTTCCCTGGCAATTATGCCAAAAAATTGATCGTGGTTATTTTGATGTATGTAAGTTTTAATTAGTTAACCTCGATAATGCGCAAGCACACGGGTCATTCATGTAGGACCTAAGGTGTCGATCCCATGAGGAGAGATAGTCTAATCATAAAATCTAAGGCTAAAATAAATTGTAGAAATTCAAATGTCACGAAACTAAAATAAGAATGCAATTTAATCAAGCAATTCAATTCAAGAATCAATCACCAAAATATTAACAATTTAGCAATTGCAATGCACACTTAAGAATCAACCTAAGGAATTACCAATTGAGAGAAAGGGGATTTTACCTATCTTTAATGCTAACCTAATCAATTATGAATTACTGGATTATTGGTTCGAGATGATCCTAGGGTTGATTACTCTCTCTCGAGTTATAACCATTAACCATAATTTATAAACCCTAATCAAATTATGGAAGTTGCAATTTCTCAACTAACAACCTATCCAAAACCTTAAATAGATCTGAAGTTGTCTAATAAACTATCTAAATCTATTGCAAGATCTCTCTTCATACAATTTACCGATTTGATTTAATTCTCGTTCTGTTAAATCGTCTAACTCTCGTTAGTCCAATTTAATTATTTTTCACCCGATTCACCCTCTCAGTTTATCACCGAATTATGCAATTGCAAAAATTAAACCACAATAAATGCAGTAAAACATAAACAATCAAATTTCATTAAATCAAAATAAAACCCCGAAGGTGAGTTTAGAACATCATCAACATCCACAAAACCTATCATAAATTATCATTCCAATTCTATACAATAATAAAATTGAAAATAATAGGAAATACAACATTGAACGGAAAATGGGAGGCAGTGATGTTGGGAAACTCCTGATCTAGGAAGTACATCGAGTCAGCTCCTTCTCCTTTTCTCTCTTCCTTTTTCTCTTTCTCTATCTCTCGATAATTCTCTCCAGGGCTTCTCTTAAAAGTGGCTGATGTAAGAGCTCCTTCTCCTCCTTTGTCTTATTCATTAAATACCTTTTGTGTTTTGAGCAGTTCTAGGATTTTTCTAGGGTCGAAAAGACTGAAAAATCCCTCAAAACTTGAAATTTTCGAGTGTCTGTGTGTCTACCCGATGTAGGTCATAATCGTGGGCCATGTCTAAGCCTTCTGTCATGATCGTGGCAAGCAGGCCACGATTGTGGGTCATGTCTTAGGCTTCTATCATGATTGTGGGCCATATCTTAGGCTTTTGTCACAATTGTGACATATGAGCCACAATCGTGGGCCAACTCCAGCGCTTCTGTCACGATCTTAGCCTATTGTGCCACAATCATAGGTTGTTGTTTTGGCCTTAATGTCTCCAAAACTTCTCCGTTCTTCGATGTTGACCCTGAAACACTAAGAAACACATCAAGGTACCTCAAAAATATAATAATTAAGCTCAAAGACTTATAGTAACCCATAAAACACTTTAAACATAAATAATTAATAAACTAACACAATTTTATCCTAAACACATATTAAACGATTGAATTAACAATTAAATACATATCAAACTAAACTCTAAAACACGATGCAATTCAAAATTATCATACAGATCAAGTCATCAGAAGGTGTGTACCTGAAAGTAAAACATCCTCGATCTTAACCTTCTACCATTCGCATGTTTGTGAAGGACATTTTGTAGTAAAGAAGACGACTTATAAAGTTTTGGAGAGTGGTTTCTACTAGCCCTCATTGTTCAAAGATGCATACATCTTTTGCAAATCATATGACAGATGTCAACGGTCAGGTAGACTATGCCGTAAGGATCTATTGCCCCTAACTCCTATGCTCTTATGTGAAATTTTAGACATTTAGAGTATTGAATTTATGGGACCTTTCCTTCTGTCTTTTGGCTTTAATTATATATTACTTACAGTCGATTTTATTTCCTTCTGTTTTTTCTCAAGGCAATCCTGGAGAAAATAGTGTAGCCTAATAGAAATAGTTGGAGCATAAGACTAGACGACAAACTATAAGCCTACAAGATGGCTTACAAAACACCGATTGGGATGTCTCTGTATAGACTGGTGTTTGGGAAGCCGTGTCATGTCCCAGTGGAATTGCAGCACAAGGTGTATTGGGTTATAAAGGGATGCAACATGAATTTGGATGATGCGGGTGTGCATAGGAAGATATGGCTGCAAAAGTTGGAGGAGATGAGGAATGACTCCTATCAAAATGCAATGATATATAAGGAGAAGATGAAGGATTTTCATGATAAGATTATTTCAAGAAAAAGCTTTTCGGTGGGTCAAAAAGTTCTGCTATATCATTCCAAGTTCAAATTATTTCTAGGTAAGTTACGTTTCTGTTAGGTTGGTCCATTTGTTTTTCCTCATGTCTTTCTTTTTGATGCAGTAGAGATACAGAGTCTGAAAACTAACAAGACATTCAAATTTAATGGTCATCGCTTGAATCCGTATTATGAAGGCTTCCAAATAGAGGATTTGGAAGTGTTGATACTGGAAGATGCAAATAATGTCACTTGATTCTAGCATTATGGAGTTAAGCCAATAAAAATAAACAAAGACGCTACTTAGTAGGCAACCCAAGGGAAGTTTATTTATGTTTATTTACATTTTCACATTTGTTATTTTTGTTAAATGCTTCATTTCTTGAAGTTGATGTAACATTAAGGACAATGTAAGTTTTAAGTGTGAGGTGGGGATCTTAGTTTTTATGCATATTTTTTTAGCTTAATTGTTGGTTATGTGGCCTTTTAGGCAATTTTTGAAGTCAAACAAAGAAAATAAAAAAATTTCTCATTTTCAATTACTTTTAAGACTATATATGCATAATTAGAGTGTGAATTGACTAGAAAAATCCATGGCAACTTTAGCATGTACTTTTGCTCTTATGATTGGCTAATATGCATTATCTTTAGAAGAGTAGCGACTAGTGGTAGATAAGCTAGTGAGACTTTAAGCCTTATTAGACTGACACATCCATATCAATCTCATTGTCTTTTATTATGTTTGACCTTCATGACATGTACATCCTGACGTTGCTTTGATTTTCTTTTCGAGACCAAATTTTTATCACATGTATTATCATGAAAGTGATTAGGCATTCTTTGTTGTTTACGAGCTACATTAGCAAATAGTCTAGCATTTATATGAATTTTCCTTTGTTAAACCCCCTTGAGCTTTACTAACCTTTCTTTTTGTGCTAACCACATTACATACCTTAAACTAAACCAAATGTCCTACCTAAACCCTGGCTAGTGGAGCATTTGTTAATTATTGGTGATCGTGATTATACAAAAATCTAAATGTGGGGGTGTGCATACATATGGGTCTGTTATATTTTTCCAAATATCATGTTATGAATTCCTATGTTGATGTAGCTTCTTTCATTTTATTGAAAAAGAAAAAGAAAAGAAAGAAAAAAATGCGATTTTCAATAAAAATATCAAGCAGGAAATAAAATTGTTTTAAAAAGTTGTTAATTAATGGTTTCTTCTTCGTAAGTTGTATTAAATGGGTAATTTGAATATATTGCATATGAGGCAAATGTTGTTTTTGGATGGATCATTCTTTGTGTTATGCTTCATACAGTTTATGCTTCATACGGTTTATAGTGTGAGAGCTGAATTTGAATTGTGAAATTATAATTATGGCATTCATCATAGCTGATGGTACCTAGTTTTTAACAGATGTTAGCGTGTGCATTTGATGTTTCATTGAGTATTAATTTTGCTTCACTAGCTTGATGGCTTTTATGCTACAATACCCAAAACACATCTCACCTTACTTTGTCCACATTACAACCTTAGAAAATTCCTTTGACTCATGATTATGCATGTGAATTTTAGTGGTGGAGAAATGAAATGATATGCAAAGTTTTGGATTTTTATGATCATGAATGGTGTTTGAGTGTACCTATGAATCTATCTTATTTAAACACATTTTATCCAAGTCTACCTCTAGATTGCTCAGTTTCTAAAGGTGACAAATGTTGACTGATCAAGAGTAGAAGCTTTAAATGTTGAGTTCCTTTTATGCTTTTTAAAAGTCATTCATCTTTACTTATGATTATCATTTCTTAAGAAACATGGAAAATGAGTAAGAGTTTTAGTTTGTGACTTTGATTTTGATAATTTGCCTGAGGATGGTCAAAAGCTAAGTGTAGGGGAACTTGATATATGCTTAAATGTTGATACATTTAATCTATTACATTTAGTGATTAATGCCTTAAAATGCTTAGGACACTCACTTTAGCTCATATTTGATTTTAGGTATATTTCATAAGCGAAGGAGCTAAAGTGACTCAAAAGCATACTCATTGAGCCATCTTCTCAATTTTTATACTCAATTGTCTTCATGGAGCAAGAAGAAGAAGATTAAAAGAAGAAGATATAAGAGAGAGCATAAAAGTGGAGAATGATGCGTGGTGGCTCATAGTTAAACTAATAAAATGTCACAGATGTGACCAGTCTCATAGCTGTGACATTTTATTAGTTTAGTCATGAGCCACCATGCATCATTCTCCACTTTTTTGCTCTCTCACAGCTGTGACATGAATTACATGGGGTGAGACACTCTCATACCCATGCAAAATGTCTCACAAGTGTGAGACACCACTAATACACATGAGACATCACTCACTAACGTGAATTTTACACAGCTATCCCATTTTACCCTGTTATCCGAGTTTACCTAACTATCCCATTTAACATAGTTGGCCCATTTAACCTAACTTTTTAATATATAAGGCAAGATGTTATGTGACGGCTGGGAGGGAATAACTAAGACAACAACAGACAGATGCAATTCTTAAATACTTTTTCTTCAGTTTTCAAGATGGAAAGAGGCAACAACAACCATTCTTCTTGGAGATTACTGGAGAAGATGGAAGGTTTACACGAATATCAATTTGAAGGTGAAATCGTCGTCTGAGTCACGGTTAAGCTTATCTCATATTATTAATGTTGAATATTTCTTTTCGAATTATTATCATCATTTTAAGTTGATTGAATCGGATTTGTAAAGGTGGTCTTGATACGTTTATTGGATTACTCTATTACTAACCTATTGTTAGAATGTTGAATATAATCCATAATTGTTATATTTGATTCTTGTTAATAGCCACTAATGATCTTGGATATTTAGGTACAATGTAACTTAGGTTAAATAACCTGAATGTCTGGGGTTACTGTAGGTTACTGCGTATATTGATCCGTTTTTCACTTTATAATTCGGCTACCAAATTGAATTTAGAGATTATATCTTAGGTTATTCAGTCAGTAGGTTTAATTAATGAGCGTCTTTTAATTAAACACAACCTAAAGGAAACCGAGATTAACATAGCGTATTATTAGTCCACGATCAATCGTTCGAGGAGAGGTGTTAAAACATTATAATGATGGGATATGTTTAATCATGTTTGGGCTAAGATTGATCCTAGAACTGGACTTTACACATATTCGATCCTTTTATCATTTTCGATTGTTTTCTACAATTTGTTTTCACTAGTTTAATTTCACTTTGTTTTTTTAATTGCATAAAACCTTAAACCCCCTTTTATTTCCTTTTCATAAATTATTTTCATTACGAGAACTAATTGAACATTCTTTATGGATACAATCTCGACTCACCACATCTATAAGTTTTTAGTATGCAGAGTTAGATAGCTTTTGCAGTGCGCTAGACACTCGTTGTCAATGTTACTACTATATTTTTAGTTCTTTATGATCGTGAATTGGTTCCTAGATTGATGATTATTTTACTTGGTAGTAGAAAGGCTTATGATGCATCGATTACCTTCATGCTAGGATTTATAATGATGTGGATAGGGCTAACTCTTAACTAAAATGGAGTTTACCTCTTTTAGTAAGGACAATAACAATAGTAGCTTTTCTCAGTAAACATATGTTGTCAGATTTACAACCTTACAATTTATAGCCATCAAATACCGCAATTGCACAGGTTGTGATTTGTAGTAAGTGAAAGGTCGATCCCACAAGGAGGGTGAACTAATCTAATCCTATATTATCTAAGGCTAGAAAATTATTAAAATGAAAATAAAATTGAACAAGAAATTAAACACAAACTTTGATAAGTGAGAATGTAATTAAGGAATTTAATAAAAAAGGAATTAGATTGCCTAACTCTCATTAACCTAATTACGGAAATCAATCAAGGAAAATTACCAGATTATGGGAGAGGGAATTCTTCCTATCATTAATGCTAACCTAACCATTTATATGTTAACGGGGTGTTGGTTCTAGGCTATCAAAAGCGGGATCACTCTCTATCGAGTTATAATCACGCACCCTAATTCATTAACCCTAATTAAATTATCAAATTTGCAATCTCTCAATTAATAAAAGACCCACTATTCTAATTAGATCTTAATCCCTCTAATAAACGATCAGATCTCAAACAGGATCTCTCTCCATGTAATAATTGATTAGATTGATTATGTGGTCAATTAGATTGCCTAACTCTCATTAACCTGATCTATTCATTTTTATCCGATTCACCATCTCGATTTATTATCAAAATATGCAAATACCACAATCAGTCATAATACCCAATCACAATAACACAATAATAACTAAATTAACATTAAATTAAGGTTAAATCTTAAAGGAAAGTTAAAACGTCTTAATCAAACCAAAATCCATACATATATTCATATTCATCTTCATATTCAAAGTAAAGAACAACAAAATGAAAGAAATACACAATAAAATGGGGATCCAAACGCCTCAGGAGAGCAACAGTCACGAAGACCTGCTCCTTTATCCTCTTTCTCTTTTCTCTCTCTTTTCTCTCTGTCATTGAGGGTTTTTCAAAAGTGGAAGAAATGAAGCTCCTTTAGGGTTTCATCATAATGCCTTTTATAGGGGTTTCTAATTTGGGCAACCCTAAGGCATTTTTTTGGGTCCGAAAGGTCTGAAAAGTCCCTCGAGAACTTAAGTCGGGAAGTCTATCTGCGTTTTTGTCGCGTAGGCCATGATCGTGGCACCTTCTATCACAAACGTGGCAGACAAGGCCACGATCATGACTCCTTGCACCTGCTTCTATCACAATCATGGCTTACTGGGCATGATCATGGGCCTCTACTTTGGTTCAGGTCTCCTCTGAAACTCTTCTGTTCTTCAATATTAGCCTTGAAAGACTAGCAAACTCATCAAGGCACCTGAAATACACAACATTGAAGCTCTAAAGTATGCTCTAACCCATAAAACACTTTAAACACAAATATTTGACAAACTAACACAATTCTAACCTAAACACGAACTAAATAATCAAATTAACAACTAAACACACACCAAACTACCCATTAAAACATGATGCAATCTACAACTATCAACATCTCCACATTTAAACTTTTGGTTGTCCACAAGCAAAAACAAAACAAGCAAAGCAAAATGAGTAAGACTCAACGTACCCACAAAAGCAATAATGATTCAATGTCATCAAACTTTACTAAACGAATTTAACTTCGAACACTATCCATTAAGTTGTTATAACTTATTAACAAGCGAAATCCATGTTTAAGTACCTTGGACTAAATATACAACTAATCCAGACTTTAATGTTATATTTATTCACCCCTATCACTTGCATATAAATATTGATCATCATTTGGTCAATAAAAAATGTAACTATCCCTATGTAAGTTTTTATGAAAATTCAAGCTTTTTACAAAGATCGGTAGGCTTATTTAAAAAACACTTATTTTTGTTGATTTTGTAGATATGAACTTAGCCTTTATTGTGAAGGAAAACATTTGTCATAAATGTTGATCCGATTACTCAACTAAGTCATGTTTTTATTAAACGGATTGGTTGGAATGTCATTATAGTCTTTTGACACAAAGACACACATTTGTTATGTGTGTCGATCCAATTGCTCAACTACATCACATTCTCAAATGACCACTAGCTCTTTCATAACCCGAAGGCCATTGAAATAGTCATTTGCTTATGATTTACACATAAATTTTTTCACATTTTAACAATGCCTACCTTATTGCTTTAGCTAATCATTCTCATGAAAATATACTAGCAATGCTACTTATTCGATTGGACTAAAATTATAAATGAATGTGACAACTTTCTAGGATGAATACACTAACAGAAAATCCTAATTAACATGCATATTTAACCAAAGAACCTATGCCACAAATTTCATAAGCTAATAAATCTTAGCAACCTAAAAGACTATGTTTAAAGCTAAATCGATTCCGTTCAGCTCTAGTCATTGATACATTCACATAATTCACATAATTCACCTTGTGTACCTAAACAAATCAACATAAAAAACATAAAACAATGTAAAATTCACATTCAAAGTAAAAACATACATACACATAACCCTCCCTATACTTAGAGAACACATTGTCCTCAATGTGAGAAAAGCAAACAACAACACAGAAGGTAGGAATAAAACAATGTAACAAAAGAACATAAGAGCATGAGAACAAGAAAAGGTAAAAACAAAAATAAAAATAAAGATAAAAGAAAAGGGTTAGAGCATCATAGTGATTGAGGTGGTGATGGTGATGGTGTCAAAGAACAAATTCGCTTTCCTCTGAGATTGCTTTCCTATCTTATAATTAATTCACAAATAGTAAAAGAATTAGTAATCCCCACCAAATCATGCTAACTTTTTTTTAGAACTTAAAACAATCTAACTACACAAAATTTAAATCTAACAACTAAATATGTTAATTTATGGTCATCAGCTTGACCTTACAACCTTAAAAACTCAACAGAGATCAATTATGAATGGCTTGCTTGCACCATTCTCGTTCAACATTAGCTTTGTAGCTTATAGATAAACTACATGTTGGAAGATAATGAAAAGGACATAATCTATCACAATAAGGAAACCTAATAAGCTTAGTAATGTCCTTTTAGCGACAAAATATCAAAAAATAGGGAATAATGAAACTCTCGGAATCTTCCATTGAATCCAATAGTTTGTTCAATAAGAAGGTGAACTTTTCTCTTTCTTCCTCAATCACCTTCGTCTCCTCTACTTCTTCCGTTTTGCTAATAGAGACGTCTATATCTTTTTAAACCTTTTCACAAATGTTATGCTTGATAGGTAAGGGGAGGAGGAACATAAGGAGGGTCCTCATTCTCTTCTTCATCCTTTTTAAACTTTTCTTGGTCCTCTACAAGGTAGGTTTATGCTTGGTTTTCTAGTGGTTTTCCCATTTCTAAGTGTGATAGCCTTAACTTGCTCTTTTGGATATACTTCCATGTTGCTCGAAAGACTTCCCACACTTCTTGTAGATAACGCATTGATAAGTTATTCCACTTAATACTCCAGGTAAAGGATAGAAGAGGCATGAGTCCTTCTTACTTAGGTGATTTACCCTTCTAACCTCTTCTGGCATATCTAGTTTGGAATCATAGTCATTGTATTCATCCTGTTGAAATCCATATGACTTTAGATTTCTAAACTGAATCCCATTGTTATTAGATCAATGAAATTTTCGATGGTTCTACCACCGTGAATTTTATGTGTTTGAATAAGGATTGCTATCCCCTTAACCAACTTCTGCTCCATTAAAGTTGAATTGCTCCACATTGCTGTTTTCTCCTAAGAAACAATAAGCTACAATATAGCTATCTTGTCCACAAAACTCACCGTTATACTGAATTTCTTTGAATGGAAAGGAAGAGGTGGCTTTCAGGCTATTCAGTTGCTTAATTAGGTTGTCAATCTCAGCTCGCTGAATTTGCAGCAATCATTCCTTTTGGATCCTAAGAGGCTAGTTGTTTTCTTCTTCATTCTGATGTTCAAAGATAACTATTGTATATCATCTATTCTAACAGATCATGTGCTGCTTCAACTGTTTTCCTCATGAATGATCCTCTAGCAGCTGCATCTGTGGTGCCCCTCATGGGTGGATTAACTCCATTATAGAAGATTTGCAAAAGGGATTCATTAGGTATATTATAAGGAGGACAACTCCTTTGCAACTCCTTATACTACACCTACGCTTCGTATAAAGATTCCCTGTCATTTTGTTAAAAATTGATAATTTCCTTTATTAGTCTTGTTCTCTTGTTTAGAGGGATGTACTTATCTAGAAAGCTCGTACTTACTGCTCCCAAGTTGTGACATTGGCTGGATTGAGAGAATTTAACCAGTCTTTGGCTCTGTCCCTGAGTGTTAAGGGAAAGAGTCTCATCCTAATAGTATCTTCTAATATCTCAATATATCGTAAGGTGTCACAAATCTTTAAGAAATTAGCCAAATGAGCATTCAGATCCTTATTGGCTAACCTATAGTTTGATCTCGAATGTACTCGCTTGTACTGGTGGTTGTGTAATCCTTTGATGATAAGCATTGAGTTGTGGCCTCATAAAGTTCATAAGGGTTTGTCGCTTTCCATGATGTATTTTCCCTGTAATTGTTCTTTCAATCTCTTTTTAGCATTCAACTATTGGAATTCACCATTCTTGTCGTGTGATGTTCTAATTTATGTGTCTTATACCTTGCACTCAAAAACTTTTTGTCTTTTTTTCTTAGTATCTTAATCCTTAGACTAAAAAAATTAAACTAATCATATGCCTCCCCAATAACAGCATCAATTGCTTATTGTCTGATTTACAAGCTTACAATTTTTATCCCTCAAATACCACAAGTGCACAACTTGTGATTTCTAGCAAGTGAAGAGTCGATCCCACAAGGAGGGTAAACTAATCTAATCCTAGGTTATCTAAGGCTAGAAAATTATTAAAATGAAAATAAAATTGAACAAGAAATTAAACATGATACTTTGATTAGCGGGAATGTAATTTAGGAATTAACAAAAAAGGAATTAGAATTGAGCAACAAAAAATTCACGACGGAAATCAATCAAGGAAAATTACCAAATTATGGGAGAGGAGACTCTTCCTATTATTAACGCTAACCTAGCCATTTATGTGTAAAGGGTGTCAATTCTAGACTATCAAAGAGGGGATCACTCTTTATCAAGTTACAATCACGCATCCTAATTCATTAACCCTAATTAAATTATGAAATTTGCAATCTCTCAATTAACAAAAGACCCACAATTCTAATTAGATCTTAAGCCCTCTAATAAATAATCGGATCTCACATGGGGATCTTTCTCTATATAATAATCGACTAGATTGATTGCATGGTCAATTAGATCACCTAGCTCTCATTAATGCGATCTATTCATTTTTATTTGATTCACCCTCTCGGTTTATTACCGAAATATGCAAATACCATAATTAATCACAACACCCAATCACAATAACATAATAATAACTAAATTAACATTAAATCAAGGTTAAATCCCAAAGGAAAGTTAAAACATTTTAATCAACCAACATCCATACATATATTTATATTCATCTTCATATTTAAAGAAAAGAACAACAAGATGAAAGAAATACATAATATAATGGGATCTGGATGCCTTGGGAGAGCAGCAACCGTGAAGACCCACTCTTTTCTCCTCTTTCTCTTCTTCTCTCTCTTCTTTCTCTCTTCTTGAGGGTTTTCCAAAAGTGGCAGAAATGAAGCTCCTTTAGGGTTTCATCATAATGACTTTTATAGGTTTTTTAATTTAGACAATCCTAGGGCATTTTTTAGGTTCGAAAAGTCCCTCGAAAGCTCAAGTCAGGAAGTCTGTCCGCCTTTCTGTCGTGCAGGCCACAATCGTGGAAGCCTTATATCACGATCATGGCAGACAGGGCCATGATCATGGCCTATAGTGTCACGACCGTAGCCTAAAGTTTTTCCTTTTATCAGAATCATAATAGACAGGGCCACGATCGTGACTCCTTACACCTGCTTCTATCACGATCGTGGCTTTCTGACCATGATCATGGGCCTCTTCTTTAGTTCAGGTCTCCTAAAAAACTCCTCTATTCTTCAATATTAACCTTGAAATAATAACAAACTCAAGGCACCTCAAATACACAATATTGAAGATCAAAAGCATGCTCTAACCCATAAAACACTTAAAACACAAATATTTAACAAACTAACACAATTCTAACCTAAACACACACTAAATAATCAAATTAACAACTAAACA
>JANIIA010000008.1:8746563-8758709 GCA_027478495.1 Erythroxylum alaternifolium | reverse complement strand
ACCATTAAACCATTTAATGATAAGGTTATTACTCCATTTAATGATGATAAAGCATGTTAAAAAACATCTTAAATGTATCAAACTAATGTTAAATGAGTAGCTGCACATTTACCCATTAAGATCAAAATTCCTTCTCCATTTATCTTTAATAACATTGTTTTAATTTAATTACTCAAATTAAACCAAAGCCTAGCCCATTTCTAAATGTTTATTTGGGCTTCCAATTAACCATTAATTAGTACAAGCCTAACATTCAATCATGGGCTTTAAAACCTCCATTTATATTTTTTACTTAGCTTGATAACCTTCCTTGAATCCAAATAGGGAATCTTGTTGGACTTAGATAATTCAAGCTCCAATAAGCCCTGAATTAATTTAATCTCATTAGAATTAATTTTAGCTTATTAACTAAATGTCATTCCACTAAAGATAATTAGTTGAACTCTTGAATTACCAAATATTATGAGAACACATGTTTCAATATCTTTACCGTTTTGCCCTTATGTTGGTTTCGTTTTACTCTATATGGTGATTAAACACATAAGATCTCATCTTGGTGTCAAGACTTGATAGGTAGCTAGTCCATTAAACTACTGGCGCCAGTTTAATCACCATTCTCCATAAAACATCCAGAAGTGATGATATCACTATAAACTTTTTATTTAAGAGAATGTTCCCTGATACATGTTTCAATTAATAATTCCAATGTGCAGACATTAGATTAATACTTTGTAAAAATCCTTTCCAATCTTATCAAGAATTACAATGAAACACATATGAGTTCACCACTCATAAAGATTATGGTCCATAATAAACGTATGCTTAAGTTGTATGTTTTAAGTTTAAAGTAATGGTCCACTTTATTCTTTATAAACATACTTGATTCCAAATTGATTTAATATTGTCATTATCGATAGTCAACTACTATCATGATATGAAACTCATCATTCCCTTGAAGTAAACTCTGTTACTTACACGGAGATAAATCGCAACACTACAGTCTAAACCATAATCAAGCGACCAACTTGATTATTTAACTGTAAATCCATTATTTTAGATTCTTATAATATATATGTTTCCCATTCATCTTTATGTATATGTATATTACTTACAGAAGAATCTCGGTACCTTATAAGTAGATATATAATGCTCATAAAAACCAAACTCTTTTGTTTTATTAATAATAAATATTTTCATTATAAAAGTAACTGGAAGAAAATTAAGTTATAAGTAAATACACTTGCTTTCTAGGGCACTATATATATGTGTATATTACTTACATTTCAGGTTGATGGTGGTTCTGTCAATTTGCCTACTTGAACTTCTAGGTTCTGTACTGAGGAGGCATGATTCATTGTAACTTACTCGAACTTGCCTTTAAGCCTCTTATGTGTGTCCTCTGTGCCTCCAATTTTGTCTAAAATCTTGTCTAATTTGGAATCCATTGTGTTTGGCTTGACTTGCTAGAAATTAGGTGCTTTTTGAGGTTTGAACTGACCTCCAGCATTGTTAGATCACAAAAAGTTTGCATGGTTCTCCCGCCCAAGATTGTACGTGTTAGAGTAGGGGTTGTCTCCCCATCCTCGACCGTATTGCATGCCCATGTAACTCACTTCTGGCTCATCACCCTTCATTAGGAAATAATCAAAAGTTTCATGATCTAATTGCCCACATAGCTCACATTTTAGCTGAACAACTTTCACAGTAGCTAAGGAAGAAGCCTTCATATTTTTAAGTTGTTGAGTTAGATTGTCAATTTTAGCTTGCATTTATGTCATTTGGTCAACAGCTATAACTCCCTTCTGCTCTCAGAAAGTTACGAGTTATCTACTCCACTCATTTGTCCACAAGCAGCTATTACTAGCCATCTCCTCGAACAACTACTCAGCTTTATCCACTGTCTTCCTCATTAATGATCCTCCTGAGGCTGCATCAATATTACCTCTTGTGGTTGGATTCACTCCATTGTAAAATATTTGTAAAAGGAATTCCTTTAGTACGTTATGGTGCGAGCACCTCCTTTATAAATCCTTGTATATCTCTAGATTGATTCTCCATCACTCTGTTAGAAGTTTGTAATCTCCTTGATGATTTTGCTAGTCTTAGAGAGGGGAAAATATTTTTCTAAGAAGGCACGTACCAATTGCTCCCATGTAGTGATATTGGAGGGGTTAAGAGAGTGATACCTAGCCTTTGCCCTATCTTTTAATGTGAAAAAGCCTCATCCTAATTGCATCTTTTGACATTTGAATCATAAATTTCAAGGAAGTTTACCATATCTGCATTTAGGTCCTAGTTTGTCAATCCATAAAATAGCACATTTTGTTGCAGCATGTTTAATAAAGCAGGTTTTATTTCAAATGAAGCCGCTTTGATCGGTGGCTTGGTGACACCTTGATTTGTTGCATTGAATCCTGGCCTCATGAAATCCATGAGGGTCTTTAGTTAAGCTCCTTGATTTCCTCTTTGATTGAATTCTTATTGAAACCTCTTAGTCATAGCTGCTTCCGTAATTTTTTCGTCACGCAGAGCTCTTCTAATGGCATGTTCTAAATGGGTGATATCAAGCTCTAATGTTTTAGCTATACTACTTAAACTTTTAGAAACTCTTGTGTTTATACAAGTGCACAGACATAAGATTGGAAAAAACACCTTAAACTACTAAGAATAAACTAATCCTACACCTTCCCAGCAACGACTCCAAAAACTTGTTGTTTGATTTACATGCTTACAATTTATAGCCCTCAAATACCGCAATTACATGGGTCGTTATTAGTAGTAAGTGAATGGTTGATCCAACTAGCAGGGTTAACTAATCTAATCTTAGGTTATCTAATGCTAGAAAATTATTTAAATCAAACTAAAATTGAATAAGAAATTAAACACGAGAATTTGATTAGCGGGAATGTAATTCAGGAATTAAACACAAAAGGACTTAAAATAGAGCAACACAAAATTCACAATGGAAATCAATCAAGTAAAATTGCCAGATTATGGGAGAGGGGATTCTTCCTATCGTTAATGTTAACCTAGATATTTATGTGTTCATGGGGTGTCGGTTCCAAACTATCAAAGGGAGGATCACTCTTTCTTGAGTTATAATCACGCACCCTAATTCATTAACCTTAATTAAATTATGAAATTTGTAATCTCTCAATTTAAAAAAGAACCATAATTTTAATTAGATATTAAGCCCTCCAATAAACAATTGGGTCACACACGAGATCTCTCTTCATATAATAATTAACTACATTGATTGCATGGTCAATTAGATCATCTAACTCTCATTAACCTTATCTAATCATTTTTATCTAGTTCACCCTCTCATATTATTACCAAAATGTGCTAATACCTTAATTAATCATAACACCCAATCACAATAACACAATAATAACTGAATTAACATTAAATTAAGGTCAAATCCCAAAGAAAAGTTAAAACATCTTAATCATACCCAAATCCATACATACATTCATATTCATCTTCATATTCAAAGAAAAGAACAACAAGATGGAAGAAATACACTAGAATGGGAATCTGGATCCCTCAAGAGAGTAGTAGCTACGAAGACCCATTCCTTTTTCCCCTTTCTTTTCTTATCTATCTCTTCTTTCTCTCTCCTTGAGGTTTTCCAAAAGTGGCAAAAATGAAGCTCTCTTTAGGGTTTCATCATAATGCCTTTTATAGACTTTTCTAATTTAGGCAACCTTAGGGCTTTTTTTCTAGATCTTAAAAGTCCCTTGAAAACTCAAGTCGGGAAGCCTATCTGCATTTCTGTTGTGTAGACCATGATTGTGACCTAGAGTTTTACCTTCTATCATGAATGTGGTAGACAGGGCCACGATCGTGGCTCTTTGCACCCGCTTCTATCATAATCGTGGCTTATTAGTTACAATCGTCGACCTTTACTTTAGTTCGGGTCTCCTTTGAAACTCCTCTTTTCTTTGATATTAGTTCTGAAACACTAGCAAGCTCATCAAGGCACCTTAAATACAAAAAATTGAAGCTTAAAAGCACACTCTAACCCATAAAACACAAATATTTAACAAAATAATACAATTCTAACCTAAACACACACCAAACTACCCACTAAAACACGATGTAATCTACAACTATCAGTTATGTTATCCTAATGATTCATAACCATTAGTTGCCACAAATGAATCGAAAAAACAACAATTACATATTGTATTTTATTTTAGAAATAGGTTTATACATAAAAACAATCAAATAGAGCATTCAATCATTCTTACATAATATTGAATTCACTAACACAAGATAACATAATTAATCCCTAAGGCAAGTAAGAATAACAAAAATAATGAAGAATATGCTTAGCTGGGTTCATCGACGTCGATGTCACCTCCTAACTGGTGTTGGGATGTCTGGTCCTCCATGGGTCTCCCCATATGTGAGAGCTTCATTACCCTTTTCATTTTTGTCCCTCGAGAGCTCCTCTGATTTTTCCCAAAAGAATGTATAAACATTTCAGATCATTTGTACCGTTTTCAACAATGTTTTTATACCAAAAAGTATGGTTTTGGGGGTAACTGGACATTTCTCATAGGCATGCATGATGATGTCACCCCTGTGATGTCTTAAGGCCATGACAAATCATGCATGGTTGTAAGTTGGCTTAACACTCTTCATATTCTTCATTTTATGTATTTTCTTGTCTTCTTTTACTCTAATCCTTCTCGTTCTTGCTCCATAAAGATAAGTAAGTGTGATTCTCAAGAAGACGACTCAAATGTAGTGCTTTTGACTTACTTTAGCTCCTTTGCATCCAAATTGTACCTAAAACTATATAAGAAGTAAAGTGAGTATCATAAGGATTTTCATATCATTAATCACTAAGTGTAAAGGGTTAAATGTATCAATAATTAAGCACATATCAATGGTGATAGGTTAATGGTCTAAGAATAAAAGGCTACTAAAAATATCCTTGCTCTTTAGAAAATTAGTCAACAATCCTCATTGACTAAGGCTCTATTGAGTTTCTTCCTAATGTGTTAAGTACCACTTTGTTTATCGCTACAAGTAAATAAGTTTCCCTAAATTATTCATTGAAGTTCCTCAAACAAATATTATCTTAAGCTTCAGAATACTGAATTTTATTTGATTAAGAAGTATTGATAGATGAATTGACACCCTTAAGTCTTTCCTATATGATGTTTATTTGGAAATCACGATTAAAAAAAGACAAGTGATTTTATCCTTTCCTATGTCAATGTAATTAAAAGGTGAATGAATCAGTCAGCATATAAACTTCAATTTTGTTCAAGTGAAAGGAAATAACTATCCAAACATCATAATGAATTTGATAGTTAGTTAAAAGGTTCTAATGATTCTCCACAAGCTATAACTTTTTTCAATTGTTAACCTTAAGCATGGTTTCCAAAAGGTCTATTAACAAAGCCTTATTTCAAAAAGATAATCCTCCGTACCTATTATTTTTAAAGAAATGAATTCCTCTAATGTCTTTATAGGAAGGAAATTTAAAAAGTATATAGTTCCTTGAGCCTTTAGATACCTTTAGATTTACTCTTCTTTTCTAAATCTTCTCTTATTATTCATTTTAAGTTATTTTACTTCAAAAGAATTGCCCTCTTATCTTTGTCGACCAGATTCCTATAGTTGTTTATACTGAGAGCTTTATGATCTTTAGTAGAGTTTAGAGAGAATTGGTCCTATATAGTAGTAATTCTTATGATAAGTTTGTTAATGATATACAATATAGGATCATGAATGTTATTCATATTGGTGACATATTATATAAATCTATCCTCATTCTCCTTCAACTACTAAACTTCATAATTGAAGAAGTCTATTTACTCTGGTCATTCTTAGTCTCAATTATAGTTCCATGCACAATATCTGGCTACAACATCATTAGTACCATAAAATCACCTCTTTATAAAATCATATTTATGAGATTCCATTGTTTACATCATTAAGCTAAATAATATATCTATTAAGTCTAGGACCTTAATAGAAATTTATGAGAATAAGTCATTATCACCTAGCCTCAATAAAGGGATTACTTTACGTAAATTTTATTTTAAGTCAATAATAACATAAAGCCTATCGTAACCTATTATTTTCAAAGAAGCATTAACCTTATCCATACAAATTTGTCTTCTTTTGAAGCTTGTTACAGGGAATATACACTTAGTAGACTAATATTAAGGAAAATATTAATTTATAAAATGTCCTATCTCTACTTAACAATCTCTAAGTGCAAACCTAGTTAACATAGTTGGAGAGAAATAGGCATATTGTTAAACTTCTAAGGGCCCTCATTGATAATCTTCTAAGCATTAGTAACTAAGTAAAAGGTAAAAAAGAAAATTTTATCTTCATTAAAGAGTACCTCCTCTACCCCGATTCTTTTCCAATTGTAAAATATGTAAGAGTTGTTTAAAGAAAAGGCAAGATGGTTTCCTATAAAGAATCTGACAAGAGTTAAAGACCATTTACTAGCACACTCTTTAAGAAATTCTAAGAGTGGGTAAATATAAATCATTCCACAAGATTAGCTAGAAGATAGTAGTAAAGCTTCATCTGATAGGATTGATTAACAACTTATTTCCATCTAAGTTTAGAGTTAAGCCCTAAAAGAGAGCTAACATGGGAGGTAGTAGCTAGGGGAGAATATGAAAGAGTCTTAACAAATGTAGAAGGTGATTTGGAAGCATGGGAAGTTTCTTAGGGGCTATTATGTAGAATAAAGAAGTTTAGGTTATAAGTGAAATGTGGAGGTAGGCAAGAGTAGAGAGGAGAAAAAGACAGTGTTGTGGAATTAATGATCTTACAAAGTGCTAGATTAGAGGAGATAAGAGAGGAAGGTGAATCTAGCGTAAGAGGAAGAAAGTCATTTGGATTAAGCAAAATCGAGTAGTCTGACTCTAAGAGAGAACATATAATGCTAAAAAAAGAAAAACTTACATAATTGATCTTGAGTTTTGAAAAACAATGCTAAAAATGATGAAAAGAAATTGGTGAGAAAAAAGTAACTAAAAAATTAGATGAATAATGTAGCCCTAAATTTGAAAGCAATTATAAAGTACCCCAAATACAAAGAAAGGGTCAAGAATGTAGAAAAATGGATGATATTATCATGATCTATAGGGGTAAGGAAGTAAATAAGCATCAACTAGCTGATGATATCATCAATTCGAGTAGACCCATTATGATTTCAAATGTTGTTTAGCATACACATAATGTTGTGATAGCTTCACTATAGTTAATGAAAATTTTATTCAATTTCCAAAAAAAAGTAGAAAAGAACTGGATCAAAGAGGGTGAGGGTAACATTGAAAAAACTATAAGGGAGGTAGGACAAAATAATACTCCAAAGATAAGATTGAGAAACATAAACCAAAGAAAAAAAGAATATGCGAGCTTAGGAATGGAGAATAGAAGTAATGCATTAAGGAAAAGAAGTAATACTATGATAAAACAATTGAAAATTACCTGAAAAATACAAGAGAAGGAAGAATTTTTCACTCACCTTGGTAAATTAACTTTAAATAGTTATGTTAGCATAACTGATTTATGTTCTATTTGAAGTTTAAAATACTATTAGAATATCAAAAAAGTTATTTTCAATCATTTGACCATTTTCAGATAAAATATATGAAAGGTTTATTTACATCACTTTGAAATGTACGGTAATGTTAAGAAATGTAATTGAATGTATTCTAGTTATGGTGATAGATATCGGAGAAGGATCCTAAATTGCGGATGGAAGTATATGCTTTTGGAAATTTCTTGTTTTATGCAGTATCATATTATATTATGCGTCTTATGGAAGTTCTAAGTGATAAAGAGAAATGAAAATACGTGAAGAACAAAAATAATTCAAGGGTCTAGGTGGTATATATTGGATGTACTTTTGAGTTTATTTGCTTGTACTTATTTCTTTTGGATTGTTATATTTGCCTGTACTTTAGTACTTATAAAGTGGACAAGTGTCACATGAAAAATGACAACTTATCGTATCCTTTTATTTAGTTGCACTAAAATAAACAAAGATAGAACCATGTTTTTTGAAGTAGACTTGTTTGAACAAGTTTATATGGTCAATTACCAACCTTGTAAACATCATCATTACCAACATATGGAATGTCAGAAGATCTTTAAATAAACTTTTGGTCTTAATTGACTACTACAATAATATACTAGTGTTGGCAATTCAAACTGTTTGTGATGTCTCCTTTCATTTGCTAGTGCTGCCACTAATTGCTCACTAAGAAATAAGTTCTCAAAGTTGCTTTATCTACTATTTGATTTTAGTTGTAGCCCACTTGCCATGTTTCTCTGCATCTAAATAACTTTCAAAGCAATGAAACGCAAACTATGAGGATCAAAAGCGATGTACGAAAAAAAAATCCAAGGAGATGTATGGAATAGATAGCATAGGCACCCACTCTAAAATAATGGATAGAGCACAAGATGGCTGGCAATCTTAATGGCAATTCAATGAAAAAGCAAGCTCCATATCCAGCAGTATCCATATAGGAGACATTGTCATCACTTTCTCAATTTTGATACATCAACTTTTCCAAATTCCTTCTTGTAGAAGGAGATGATCAAGCTAGCTGTTAATGCTCCACTATATGTGTTGCACGGCTTCCCATTTATTAGATGGACAATTGAAGGGCATTACTCTAGATATTTGCCACTACAGTTCACTACAATCGGCAACACAATTGGAATGGAGTAGAAAACAGATTAAACGTTGCTCGCAACCTGTCTTACATACCCTGTCCACACAATTATATATCTTACTTATTCATGTCGGCAAAATGCATGTTAATAGAATCTACCCCTCAACCATCCAAGTGCTAGAAGAGTTTAATGTTCACCAACTTTAAACTGAAACACGCTCTCCATTATTTGTAGAAGTGTTAAGTACCCAGCATTAAGATTACTAAAACCAATTATATTGTTCGCATCTCATGTGATGTGTTTTAGACTCGCGCCACCAGCCAAGTAGTAATTAGCTAGGGATGTAGGTAGAGAAGTTATCATTTAAAAGCATTAATCATTTCACAATATGAGAACGGGAGACAAGTTAGACAAACTGTTTGATGTAGCACCAACAAAATCATTACTTCTCTTTACCCAAAAAAAAAAATCATTACTTCGCTCATATTAACCCGACGACACTAGACATTGAGAATCATTGCTTACTCTCCCTCTCACACACATACACACAATATCTATGTATATGTATGTATTTAATAGATACAAAGTGGCCAGTTAAATGTCTTTTTCTAAATTAAATAAATCAATGCACACTGAATAAGTCAGTAACTCTTTAAATCATTTGCGTACTTTGTTTAAGGCACTGGATGATATTCTATGCATCTAGGATGATGCATGTACAGTATTTTGTCGGACGCAAAGAGAAGTAGATTGACTTATGAAAGAAAGACATCCAAAACGCTAAGCTGAAAAACGTCTTACAAATTGACAGCCATGCAAAGCACACAACACTGTTCTCTTTTGTGTACATGCATTTGGACACTAGCATATTATGCTTCCTTCTTTTTTATTTTGAGCATAGAAATAGGAGATAGTTGACTTTAGGATTTGTGGACTAAAGGGTAATGCATTTCATCATCATTCTGCAAGCTATTGGGTGGGTGCACCATGTATGACACGATAGCTCTCGTTGCCAACTTATTCTGTTGCCACTAACAATAAAACCCGACCTTCCCTCCCCTACCCTTACCTCTCACTCTACCTGCAAGAGCGCTTACCACCGTAAATCCCTATTTACAAACTTTTTGAGAGATTTTCAGCAAGTAGCTATGGCTATTGATCGCAGGATCAAAACATTCACGCTCTTGTCCATGTTACTTCTCATTCCATTATCTTCAGGTCAGTACTTATATATATATGTGTGTGTGTGTGGCTATATACATATATATATATTTTTTATATACATATATCTCTGTGTACGTATGCTCTCTTATTATTACATACTACCTATAAGCATTTTTTTTTATTGTGCGATCATCTATTCATATATTTTCTGTTGTAGGCATGGTAGAAATGGCTGAAGGCTTCAAAGAAGACACAATTGCACATTTCTCTATTTACAAGGTATTTACGCACATCATTACCTTTTAATATAGCAAAACGTAGATCAACACGTTTTAAAATTTTTAATTAAACCATAAGGAAGGCTTGTATTTCAATATATGTTAGCTTATTTTTATTTTGTATATTATATACATAGATATATTTTGTTACTAACAAATATTATATATATCTTTTTGAAGGGTGGCATCCGAGTAATTAATTCGAGGAAGCTTTTGCTGAGTATGCAAGACTATGATGAGACAGGAGCTAACCCCAGACATGATCCTAGGAAGAAAGGTCATCCTTGACCAAGCAATTATATTCTTCTTAATTAACTACAAGCTGATAATATATATATAAAAGCTGTGCACTTCTCTCTCTTTCTAAAGTATATATGATATTTGCATTCTCAGATGATCAGTTTCATAAAGAGTATTACAGAAAGATTGTCGCATACTTGTGGGTCTATAACTCCATATATATGCAGCTTATCTACCCATAATAAACAGCTATGTATTAATTCCATGTTACTGTTCTTGTATGATGCTTGAGCTTTTCTGGCTACTGCTTGATACCATAATGTTTGTAAAGAACAAATGAAGCCTCATCATGCAAACATAATGATTTAATTTCCAAGACATTGCGTTGAAAAGAATAATATCGTTAATTTTGAATGAATTTTTCACCATAATGTATTGTTCAATCAAAAAAAAATAAAGTTTGAACTCTATTTTTACCAAGTATAGCCAATCTGCGTACTGAAAATGTCACCCTCTTAAACAATTCCAAAGCTACGAGTTCTATTATTGTTATTATAACATACGAATTTTATCAGCAACCAACAAAAGTACCACCATACTTGTAGAGTCATGGACCTTCTCTGTCTCTTTCTTTGTTTATCGTTTTTCATTATAACAATTTTTATATGTAAGATTACTAACAGATCTTATCATTTCAAATATGAAATTCAAAGCGATGCTGACTCAACCTCCCCATATACTTTACAACCTCTACTAGATTACAATTTACATACATAATCGCAATATAATATATTAGAGATATTTTCATTTTAATTTTATTTTCTTTCCAAATGAGTCGCAATTTGAATTTAATTGTATAATTTAACACAATTTAATAATAATATTCATATGGCAACATATAATTAGATGATTTGAAGATTTAAAGTTTTAAGAGTGGAATGTATCCTGATGAAATTTTCAATACGTATGGTTTATACGCACGTCACAATGGGATAAAATGTTGACAAATAAACAATAAAAGTGATAAAATCAATGTTTGTTTAAACAAAATATAAAATGTATTGAAAGGAAAGGATTTTAGAAGATGAATTGGGTTTAAAAGTAATTTATAATTAGGAAAGTCATTAACTATTATAAAACTATTGTAAAAATCCTTTTCATATCTAATTAGGGTTCATCTTGAGTTTGAAGATTAATCAATAAATTTAATATTTGTGAAAGAAGATGAGTTAAAAGTGTTGGGAAACCAGTTCAAAATCTGATCTCAATCGCAGCAGAATAATCACAAAATTTTTTAGTAATCTTTGATTTCTTGAAAATTAAACCAAGATCTATTTAATTATATAAAGTAGTTAACAGAAATTATAATAAAGCGGAAACTTCATACCTAATTTCGAAACTTGATCTTTATTTTGTCGTATCCCTTGAACCGTTTCTGAAACAGATTCAATTGAACCACCGTACGCAACACTACAAGAAAAGAACCCCTTCTATGACGTTCTTAAAAACGTCACAAAAAACGTCGCGGAATGTGGTGTAGGTAAAAGGTTTCTGCGACGTTTTCAGAAAAACGTCACAGAAAATACTAACATTCTGCGACGTTTTTAAAAACGTCACTAAAAGATTAGACTTTTCACGACGTTTCCAAAAAACGTCGCGGAATGAAAACGTCGTAGAAAGCATTCTGCGACGTTTTTCGTTTAACTATTTTTTCTTTTTTGAAAATAATTTTAATTTAATAATTATTTTTTAAATACATTTTTTTGAAAAATCTTATTTGTTTAATATCCA
>JANIIA010000008.1:8662166-8674051 GCA_027478495.1 Erythroxylum alaternifolium | reverse complement strand
GTTTTCTTAAGAAATTAAGAAAGTTGTTTCTTAATTAAATATATTTATTTCAATTTGATTGAGATAAATTAAATTTAAGATTATATTTGTTTAGAGAATTATTATTCAATTTAATTTAGAAATTGTTTCTTCATTTATGAATAATAAGTTTCTTGATTTATTAGAAAAGTATTTTTCTTCATTAAATTTTTGAAAAATGTTTTATTTATTAATCAAGAAAAATGGGATTTCTTTAATATTTTTGAAAAATAGTGTTCTAATCTATTAAAGAAAGATTTCCTAATTTATTAAGAAATAAATCTCTAAATAAATATATAATGACTTTCTTGATTAAATTTTAAAGTGTTTTATTTAATTTTGAAAGTAGTTTCTTTTAATATTATAAAATAGTTTTCTAATTAAGGAAAAGCAATTCTAATGAGATTAGAAATAGGAAATTATAATTAGATTAGAAATAATTATCTAATCAGATCAAAATTTGTTATTTATGTAATTTTGATAATTTTAGTTTTTCTAAATTATAATAAGTAAATTGTATAATTTATTGAAAATTGTTTTCAATTAAATTTTGTTAAAGGAGTCAAGATAATTGGAAATAGTTTCCAATTAGATTTGAAAAAAATTGCTTTCAAATCAAAATAAATTTCTATTTGAAATATAAATTTAATTTATTTAGGAATCAATGAGTTTAATCTAATGTAATTTTTCAAAGAGTTGGAAATATTATTTTAGATTATGAAAATCAAAGTTTCATATTTTATACATATAATTTGATTACGAGTGCAAAAGTTGCAAACTTTATTTATATGTTTGATATAAATATTGGATGCATGTTAGATTGTTTGCTTTATATATGTGATATTTTACAAGAAATTTTGTGATTGATGAGATAAATAAAATTAAAATCCCTCATTAAAATATTAAGCACACGCTGAAAACGTGATTGTTGCCTTCCATTGTTATAAGAATAAACGAAAGTTTTGTTTATTGTAGGCTTGTTGAGCAAACTTAAGGTCACTTTAACCTGAAGATGTTTTGTCTTATAATATTGGGTTTTACTTAACTAAATTTGTGTGATTTGGATAAGCAAACTCATGATCACATGAATTTAGAGGCAGAGTTAGGAATAATATATATGATACATTTTGGCAAGAGTTGTCACCTAGAGGATCTAGGAGTCACATAAGAAGTGATTGATAAAGTTGTTATCTAACTAATTTAAGTTTAGTTGGTTTGTTAAGCAAAATCAAGATCAATTAAATTTGAATAGGATCCTAGCCCACTAGAAAGATTAAAGTAATCTTTCCGAATAGTAGTGAGGGCTATTATTTCAAATAAAATAGTAGGAATAACCAAATACATGATTAAAGTCCTAATTTTATTTGGTAGTCATAACATATAATTGATTACTTGTTTCTCTTATGCTTATATTTTGTTCTTGGTGAAATTTACCTTATTTAGTATAGTTGATATTAAGTTAGTGAACCCAAGTTATTGGACATAGGATATGTTTGAGAAGAGTTCTCAAAGTTAGAATAGAAAATTGTATGCTCATTACGCAATATTGCTATAATTCTTGTTGGGGATTCGGTGACAAAGTTTTAGAAATATGTCAAAGTCATATAAATGAAAAAATGTAATAACATTTTAGTTGACTAATATTTCATAAACTTTAATGACAACATGTAAGATATATGTCAACACTATGATAGCAAGATGCAAGACGTTGCATGGAGTAGAGCTAAAAGGTATGGTACTTTGTTGGAATTATTCCACTTAATTTAGCCTACTAAAAGCATAATTATAGACTACAATTAAAGGCTTAGTTAGAGTATAGTTGCCATAAGAAAAAAAATGATTGCATGACTTTTCTTGCCTATATGCGATATGATAGAGATCATATATATTTCTAATTCATGCTTATGAGTATTTGATACTGAATGTAGATTCAGCAATATTGTAATGTTCAATACATGGTTAGAAATAGATTGTTAAGTAAAAGTAATTGATCCAATTTTATACAAAGAATTTGTATGTGTTGGATCAAAGAAGATTTATACTTAACATAAGTGGCAAGAATTAAAAGTTGGATAACAGAGATTATTCTTTTAAGTCATATTGGTTAAATCAACATAACGAGAATTATAAACTTACATACTAGGATTTGTGTATCCTTTTGATTGTGAATCATATGGAACTTGTGAAACTTATAAAGTTGAGGAATAACCAAATTAACCTTTGGTAAAAGGACGATGATGGTATTGAATTGTTAAATTTATACATATGATGTATTGGATGGATAACAATTCATATAAGGATGATACTTATATTTCATTAGATTACTAATGACTTTATGAGATATAGTCATATGTATTAAATGAAATAATGATTTAAAATTTTGAAAAGTTCAAATTGTTTAAATCTAAGAAGAAATTAAGCATTGAAAATGTTAAACCACTTTGATGAGATCGTTGTGATTAGTTTTATGTTTTTGGTTATCTATAACAAATGAGATTCTCTAGTCAATACCTTTACAACTAAATTCATAAGAGGACGGATTTATGTATAAGAAAATTATAATATGAGATATTGTATAATGTAATATTATTTCTTGTATAGTTATACCTAATGCAATGACTTACCTTCTATAATTCCAATTGAATCAATAAGCAAGATGTCATATTAGATATGAAAAACTAAGTATTTGAAAAAATCAAAGTTAATGATTCAGAGATGTAATGCTTAGTTGAAGAGTATATTATCCATTAAGTTTAGAACTAAAATGGGTAATAAAAGGTTATCAGATAAACAAAAGTTGGATAGATTCGCACAAACATTCTTACAAACATGTTGTACAAATTGTTTGTTTCAACATATACTTATAGGAGAATGTTTCTTTAGATAAGTAGTGGGAGCTAGATGAAATTTGAAATGTTCAAATCTTATGACAGTGCATCTAATTGGAACTAGTGCCTTTAATGATATATTTGAAGTATAGTTGAAAGGCTACGAGACATTGAAAGATTTACTTTCATGATGAATTCAAAGAATATGTTTCGGAGAAGATTGTGAATTTATCATGTCTAAAAGAAGGTCAGTGGGAGTATATTGTCCTCTTCAGTAGAAGTATGTGGAGACATATTGGTTATAGAAAACAACAATTCGAACTTTCAATGGTTGAAAACATAATTGTCCAAGAACAACTCTTATTAGATAAAAAAGGCAAACAACTTAATTATGGAAATTAGATCTATATAGATAGAATGGATGTTGTTAACTTATTCTAAGTCTAAGTACATAGATAATATACCAAAGATATTTAGAATTTGAGATATCAGATACTTGTGAAGTATTAAAGATATCCATTATTCTATGTATGAGTTGATATTTGAGTTCAAGAAGATTAGGATATAACTTAAGAAGTAAATCCTAATTAATCTTTATTTACTTAGAACAATATCATTTAGGATTGGAAAGGTTCCAATATAGCAATGGTTGTTAATTGAGCCATAATACATTTTTCATTTAGTGGAAATGATTAATTGGATCAACAAGTTCTTTAGTGAACTTCATATAGTTTCTTTGCATTGTTCAAGACAGTAATGTATAGTGAAACATTAGAGCCATTAGGCAAGTGAAATGAGCTAAGATCTCATCAAAGATCCAATTATGTATTAGACAATTTTTCTTAATTATGAAGATAATTAAGATGGGAGTTGTAAGATTTAAGCAAGCGCTCACTATAGATAATCTTGTAGAATTATCTCATTAAGCCATTGTTCTAGCGATAGGATAATTATCATATGGTGATATGGTACGAGATACTTAAACGATTAACTTAGTGCAAGTGGGATATTGTTGGTTTATGTCCTACAGCCAATCGCTTTGGTTGTAGTTCAATGACAAATTATTTAAAGGCATTCTTTATTTTGTACATGTTTAGATGTATATGATAAAGTCCATGAGATAACTGTACATTGCAAATAAAATTATGATGAGATTATAATTATAAGATTCATATTGCATTTATATATTATCCCTAAATTATTCATAGTCATAGTTTTATTAAGACTGGACTTTAACATAATGTAAAAAGACTAGCACATGTTATGTTTTTCCTTATGAAGGAAGTAGTCGATTTCATAGGCTAAAGTATAGAGATACTTAAACAAAATGTGGGTGCTTGTTAGAGAATAAGTTCATTAAACAGACCCGACATAAGAAATCCATTTGGAACATTATTTGTATATCTATGGAATTCTCATTGTGATGATTGTATAAGTAATCATTTGACTTGAGGTCAGTAAAGTTATCTTGTATATAGATTGCTATGTTTTGATATTAATTATGACTTATTTAATCATGGGTCGTTTAATCGATAGTCATTGGATATAGCATGAATTATATGGAGGTAGTTGTGTGATCAAGATATGATTCATCACCCTAAAGTAATTAGGGAGAATGTTTTGTTGTTCTCGATTAGTATTGATTCGGAAAATTTTTGGCCAAGGTAGAATGATGTTTTACAAATAGTTTACAAATGTCATTAATTAATCGAAAGCTAATGGTGAAGAACTAATATGACTAGACTTAAAATAGAGTAGACATTAACTTCATGCTATGTGTCTAATCAGAACATTGTATAATAAAAGGATTGAATTACACGAAAAATATCATGCACAGAAAGGTTAATCAAAACTAATTTGACATTCTTAAATATTTGGGTGATCATGACGCATTGCTAGACGTCAATCTTGATCTATAGTTATAAATTGTTTAATTAGAGAATTAAAGATAAATTAAAAGGAGTTTTAATATATCTAATTCTAATTATGAATTATAATTATAATTTATAATCATTGCCAACGTATTTAGGAACCTAATGGATCTCACATAAAGAACGGGTTAAACAAAGTTAATTTAACTAAGTTGGACTTGATTGTAAAGTTTGAGAAACTTTATAATTAAGTATAAGATATTTAATAAATAAGGATCAATATGAGATATTGAATTTAATTTGTGCATAATTAGTATTTAATTAGAATTATTTGTAATCTTAATTAAATATTAATTGAAATTAGAATTTAATTTCAATTAAATTACCAAACGCTCAAAACCTATTATAAATAGGCTTAAGTTTTATGGAGCTAGCACTTCTTGCTTAACCCTCTCTGTAAAAGTTACAGAGTTCTCTTAACTCATTATGTGAATACCGTTAGAGACTGGATATTTGTGCGATTAAGGTGGTTGAGACGGATCGATTTCGGAAAAAGTTTGAGGAATATGACAAGATAAAGATCAAGCTTCAGAATAGGATACGAATTAAGTTTTCGCTTTATTATGATTTGTGTTAATCATTTTATAGAATGAAAGAGATCTTGATTTTTAAAAAATCAAAAGTTACAAAAAATTTCGTAAAAATTTCATCGCGATTAAGATCAAATTCCAACCCAGTTTTCTAACAGTTACTTACATCTTAACTCTTTGGATTATAACAATTCAAATTTGGACGGCATAGCTGTTTAACAGGCATTGGTATAACAAAATTTGTAGGTTATTTTCTTATGTTTCACATAATTATGTTTATGATACGTTTGCTTAGTTTATTTTGTGCTTTTTAGTTTGACTTTGATTTTGACTACGTTTTCACCTGAAAGCTTTTTTCGTAGTCTTTCATTTTTATATTATTTTTATTTACAAAGAAACTACAAAAGATTGACGAAGTAAGAGCAACTTGTTATAATGTCAAAGCAACTTCTTATTATTTTAATTCGCGCCTGTGAATAATTGCCAGCCTAACAGACGCTAGAGTCTAGACGCTTAGAAGAACACAGACGAAGCCATGGCTTTCTCGGCCTTACCCTTTAATTTGTCCTTTGCTCCCAACACATCACCTCGTCTTTTTCACGAGAAAACTCAGGTTTCTCTCTTCCCATTCCTTTGTCGCTGTTACAATTTTTTTCTTTTTGGGGGTGGGGGTCCTTAAAGTTATTTCTGTTCACGGATTTTTATGCAGGTAACCTCGCAACTTCGCAACGAAGATCGTGGTCGACGAGTATGGCGTCGCAGAAAATTGGTAGACTTAACTTATAAAAATCTTTACTCACAGTAGAATCCTTGATATTTGATACGCTTGTGGTTTCTAGTTTAAGTTTTGTGCGATGAGAAAGTGAATGTACATAATGAAAGAAACCTTGAGGCTTAAAAATTTTGTCTTCTATATATTCGGCTCAAGTTTAAGATTCAGCATACTGTCCATTTGCACGAGGAACATTTTTGGATTTATAATTTGATCATCACGAATTTCTTGGTGGAAGGAGTGTGGTGGGGTTGGTATCTTTGTTCCAGGTGGCGATGATCTCTGACTCAGTTAAACACTTCTCCTTTTTTTCCCCTTAATTTTTGATCTACTCATGTATTTATAGCTGCTTTCAATAGGTAAGAATGGTCTGAACTGGACCTAGAGGGTGCTTAAAAACAGCTCACTCTGGAGGAGATTTGATGTTTATTGCCGGTGTTGTTTTCAATACCTTGAATTTAAGTTCCTGTGTCTACCACTATAGTCCTGAACTATTGACTGGGCATACAATTGGTCTTTGTTGTGAAAACACGTAGTGGAGTTGAATTCCAAGTATTAAGGACTTTATTCTTTCCCTATAAGAGCTGAATTGAATCCCAATCATTAGCAGACCATACTTGAACTAAATCGAAACTTATGATGTTAGTTCTATGTTTATCTTGTAAGAGTTTTCAGAAGATAGTAACCATCATATTATTTCATCCTATTTCTTTATTCACTTCTAGTTTGAAGGGAAGATTTCATTATTTATGTTGGACATTTTATCTAAGATTTGTGCATTAAACTTTAATCCATATGGTCAATCTTTCTTAGCACTTTTAGTTGAAACAGCTTTCACCTCATTTTTCTTGCAAGTTTATTAACGACATAGGCCTTTATTCCGATGGACTATCTAATTTACATCAAATTTCAATTATTAAATTATTTGGAACCAAATTCTACCTAACCTCATTTTATCGGTTGCAGAATCCTGGGGGAGGACAGTAGGGGTTGCAAGTTATGTTTGATTCTTTATCCTGTCAAAGTGAGTTCATGTTTAACAAAATTGTCCTCTGGAAAAAATTCTATACCTTGATTATGATTATATCCAAACGTATTGGATAAATAAGATAAATAGGGGAATGATGCTGATGGCGACCGCAAATTGAGCAAAAGATTATTGTCTTTACTACTTAGAATAGGGCTTCATGTTAAGAATATTTCCTTCTTGGAGTACAAAAAGTTGCATGCTTTCACTTGGAAGAGGGGGTTTCTTAACATCCAAAAGATGTTGCTTCTGTTTTTTTATTCAGGTTATTTATTGAAAGAAATTCTGGAGTTCTTGTCAAATTTCAAATCTATCCTGCTAGTCGTGTTCAAATTATTTTACTACTGTTCCAACTGTTGGTTGTGTATTGTATGATACATGCTATTAGAACATTTTCCAACTGTATATTTGCCCATGTTATAGTCTTCATCTCCTTAAGGAGTTAATTGACTCATGAAGCTGAGAGAAACATGTTTTTTTAGCCATCCTCCAATGAATGCTAGGTAATGTGCACTGACATAGACATTTCCTTCCATATTTGAATGCTTGCAACTATTCTGACAAATATTTGTAACTGACTCGTTAGTGAGTTGAAACAGACCGCACTCTGTCGCAAGTTAATCTCCTAAGAGAAAATAGTTCTCGTGTTCATTTTTTGCTATTTTTCAACCCCTACCCCCAATTGTCTTATTAAACAACAGATACAGTCTATGAATGAAATTGGGAACTTTAATACCCGTTTATGATCTCAGCTTATTGCACTTTTGCTGTATGAGTTCACTGTGTAAATTTGTTTAAGTCTAAAATTCCATTGTCAATTTGGTGAATATGTGAAGTGATGCTTTGAAGAGGAAATTGATATTATTTTGAGATTAGCTTTCGAAAGTTTATTTCATCTTGTTTGCCTGCATATTTTTGCTGGATTTGCTCTCAGCTTGGAATATGAATTTGTCAACATGCACTGTCAAATAGATTATGATGCGCACCAAGTAACCTTCGTGCTTTTCTTCTGTTTGTGATTGTCTTTCATTAACAGCTGTTCTTTGAGTTTGATTATCTAAATTCTTATTTGTTTAGACAAAAAAGGATGACCTGACACGATATAAGTTGGAAAGAGTCCCTTTCCTTGAGGAGCAAATGAGGTACATAAAAGAAGGGGGAGGACTCTTGACATTTGATATTGAGAGACTGATGCTATCAGAGGATAACAAGTATGATTTTGTGAATGAGGTGGCTGCTGAGGCAAAAGAATATGTTGAGAGCAATAGAGATGCTTATGGAGGCACAAAGAAGGCAATTCTCCATGTACTTAGTAACCGCATGAATGATGCTGGGTTTCACCGGCCTGAAGCATATGAAGAATCCGACCCTTTCAAGCCGGGCCCTGGTTATCTGAAGGAAGAATTCACATAGATTGTTTGATATGTTTTGTTGTGGTGATCTTTTCAAGCTGCTGTTCTAATTTCCTCAATTATCATATATGTCCCATTTTCTTCTCACGAGTATATTTTGTCCGACCTCCAATGAGCTATGTTGGTACTTGCTGCAAAGAAATTTCTCTTTGATGAATGTTATATTGTTTTCCTCGTCTCAATGGACATGCATGGAATGTCCTGCCACTATTTGCTGAAATAATAAACTGAATCGCGCAGTAGGATGGCTCAACGGAGGAGAAAGTAGATAGAGAAGAGAAATGAAAAGAAGAAAGGGAAATATGGGGGAGACTTGTACTTTGACATAGTAAACGTAAAAGGGGAAGTGTGGAATCAAATGCTGGGATTGAGTAAATACTACATAAAGAAGTGTGCAAGAAATGGAGAATATTGTACTCTTCGCTTCAATAATTGTAATGAAGAAACGTTTAAGTAAGAAATTAAGAAAATATTTGTTCAAGAAATTAAGTAAATGGTATTCAATGTATACAATGCATTTTATATGTTGCCCTTCTATGATTGAATGTATTGATTTTTTATAAGAGTATGCTGAGAAAACTAAACTTAATTTTGTTGTTCCCTCCTATTTCACTCTCGTTTCATAATTTGCAAACATATTAACTTTATATTGTATGGTAAATATTAGAGGAATATAATGATGGTAAGCGTTATTTAAAATTTCAAAGTACAGCAGACAAACTTAAAATCCAAGTAACATATGGACAAGGTAGCCATAAACCTTAAAATGCCAAAACTAAAATGTGAATATTGTGGGCACAATGGAATTAAATGGTTTTGTGATGTTATATTTAGATTGTAACAGCCAAATTGATAGTAACATATTGACTCTTATCATTTTAATGAATGAAAATTTGCTTTCAACTATTTTGCATAATATTATCGCTTCTATGTATTGGCCCTATTGCTTTATTTTTTTAAAAAAATAATAATTGTATTAAAAGAAAATTAACAAAAGAAACTGAAGAAATCTATCCTTGCTACATTGTAAACAAAAACGTATATATGTTCATCCACTCGGTCTTGTTCCTGTCTACTACTCTCATTCAAGTCTCCATGTTGCTTTGATATTGGGGAAAGATTTTCTACGATTCCTCTGGCTAACAGTGTTAGTCTGCAACGTAGAACTATTTGTTGATACACTTGTTCCCTTTCTCTAGCTTTCCTTTTGAATAGTCTTTTATTCCTCGCCTACCATATGAAGTACACCATTGTTGCAATGCAAACTTTCAAGGCTTTATAATTTGCACTCCTTACTATTTTCAGTTTGGTAACTTTGTCTATCATTTCTTCCCACTTTTGAGTTAGAAATCTGACCCCATACTCGATTGTACTCTTTTCAAGATATGTTTTGTGTACTTGCAACTTAAGAGCAAGTGATCCACCGATTCTTGTTGTGTTTTTACATAATTCACAATTTAGATTTGCAATGTTAAACTTCATTCTATCCTTCGTGGCCAACCTTCCTATTACTCTTAGTCAAAGGATAAATTAATGTGCAATTTCTTTAACTTCTTTAAAACTTTACAAGTAGGATGTTATATTCCCAGACCATGTTTTTCCACTTAACTATTTTTTTGAATCCCTTTGTAGATGATTTCTACAAGATTTTTTGTTGAAATTCTTAGTGCCCCTCGCCACCCACTCTACCTCATAATTCTTTACTACTTAAAAAATTGGCATGTTATTCATTAGAACTTCCATTTATCTACCATCGTGGAAAGGCCACTGCTACTGATTATTACGGATGAACTTATTAACTTTTGTGTTTGAAACAATCACTGGTTTGAGATGTTGTAATTTCTCTACCCTATGAAAAGATCTTTTTTTAATGCTAATATGTGCTTAATTGTTGATATTTAAGACTTTAGTTCATATCTGATTTTAGGTACAATTTTGAAGCATAACAACTAAAGTGAGCCGAAAGCATACTAATTAAGTCATTTTTTCGATATTCATACTATATTGTCTTTATGGAGCAAGAAGAAGAAGAAGATTATAGAAAGAGGATACAAGATAGAGCATAAAAATGGAAAATAAGGGATTGTGGCTCACGGTTAAGCAATTAAAATGTTACAACCATGAGCATTGTCTCAAGGCTATGACATGAATCGCATACACGTGAGATATAAACAATTAAATGAATTGCATGCACGTGAGAAACAAACAATTAAATGAATTTCATGAATTAAACCGTGAGCATTATCTCATGGCTGTAACATAGATTACAAGCATGTGAGAACCTCACGTTACGAAGAGAAGGCCACTTGTCCCATTTACTTTAACCTAGCTTTTATTATAAAGAGAAGGAGATGTGTGATGGCTAAGGCGGAAACCTTTTGGACAGAAATTGAGCAACCCCCATTCTTCTTCACTTTTGGTCGGTTCTCAACAACAATAGGGAGATTCTTAGCTGATTCTTGGAGATTAATGGAGAAGATGGAGGGCTAACCTTCCTGACACCGGTATGGAGGTGCAATTGACCTCGAGGAGTACATTAAGCACATTGTCATTATGTATCGGGTTCTTTCCTTCTTTTTTGGATTGTTTACATTATGTTATGTTTAATGATTTTGATGCTCTATTGAAGTTTTATCTTGAAAACCCATTATTAGAACTTCAATATGATTCATAATAGTCATGTTTGAAGTTGTATTTGGCACTAATGGTTTTAAATCGTTAAGGATAACATAGCATGAGTTAAATAATCTGAGTTTGTGTGATTATTGTTTAAACTGGTTTGTTTTTTCTCATTTGTAACATGACTGTCTAATTAAACTTAGAGAGTTATTTCTAGGTTATCCAGTAGTTAGGGTTAATTAATGAGCTATTCTTAATTAGATATGACTTAAGGAGAAACCAAGATTGACAAAGCTTGTTGTTAATTCACGATTAATAATCTAAAGAGAGGTGTGTAGACGATAATATAATGACATATGTGAAATTGTGCTTAGACTAAGATTAAAATAAAGAACCAGATTTCAACTCATTTATCAATTTTATCACTTTGTTGCTGTTTAGATTGAGTTGCTTTTACATATTCAATTTTATGTTTTTTTTTCTAATTTGTATTGAACTAAACCCCCCTGTTTTATAGATATGTACAATTTAGGAAAGTAATTGGAATTTATCTCTGTGGGATTGACCTAGACTTATCATTAGTTATAGTTTTACCACTTGGAACAAGATTCAAAGACTTTTTTTATAAAAGTATTTTCCTACCTTTCGAGCTATGAATATTATGAAGGAAATGTTGGACCAATGGAGGTTGACAATTTAAATCCGTCTTTGTTTTGATAATAATAAAATTAAAGAATTGGTTAAGTAA
>JANIIA010000008.1:8616792-8626801 GCA_027478495.1 Erythroxylum alaternifolium | reverse complement strand
AAATGGATGTAACTGCCTGTCAACCAGTTAAAGGGCATAAAATTACCCTAAATTGCTCTCTTTCCATTTGTCAATGTCCAAGGCGTCCATACCAACATATATAAATATAAAATTTTCTGCAATAAACGACATTGTTGCAAAAGCATGCCTGAAATAATCAACCAAAATCAGATTAGATCCTTCTCATCATAATTCATTCATCAACTGATCGGCTAGGCTGTTTCAAAGTATCTTCTAGCATGTACAGACAGGAAGAAGCTACAAGTAATACTTTGAAAACAATGTTTTAGCTCTAGAAAAGTAGATTGGTTACAACAACTACTAGCAATTTGTGGATTGCATCACTAAACAATCAAGAGTGAAGAAATTTGTGAAGACTGAATTTGAGGAAACAAACCAATATAGCCTCTTTGTAATTGAATTTCTTCGTAGTTCACTCCTCAGCTTCTTTATGAGCACTACCCTGCTATCATTTACGCAGCCCCATTCTTAAATGATGAATTCCCTATGACACTTCTGAAGCCATGTTCATTTTTGATAATGATGATCATAAGATCTTAATACAGTTATTATATTTTTCATATTGAAACTTCTGGCTTTCAGGGCACAAACTTGTCTCTGGTAAATTTTCCTAACAGCTGTTGGTTTCTTGACTTACATAACTATGTAGCAAACTCATAAACTATATTGTGATTGAACAATTAGAAGTGTAACTGCTTATCAACATGTAATTTGGCTCAAGATATATGTTTGATAATAGGCATCTATGAGCTGCCATTTAAAAGAACTTCTCACTGAACCAGAGAAAGAAAAACCATCTAAAATGATCAATTTCTTTATCGTCCATTTCAATCGAGAACAAATCTACATTTGAGGACATATAGAGAAACAATGAAAATTAATAAAATAGGAAACAAGAAAGGCATTCCTGATTGACTCACTTGGTTGTTATCCTTGAGCTTTCAGTAACATTATGCCATGTATAGTGAGACATTACAATACCACAGAAGAAAACTGTCAAAATTCCACTGAGACTTAAAAGCTGCAGAAGTAAAAGATAATCATATCTCAGCAAGCATGATGCTTTAGGGAAAATTTTACTTATCAGAATGATGTAAACTATGTGTGCTTTTATTCTGTTTTCATGTATTAGTCGCTTTTGAACTTATCTCTACCATACCCTATTTATCCAGGCTATAGATTCTACCATTTTAAATAGAAGAAACATAACCATATTCTGGTGGCAATATTATGATAGAAAGAAGAGGTTTACAATCTCACTTGATCAGAAGATCTAAATTATCTACTTGGATGATAAATCAACCATGGTGCAGTCGAGCAATCTGGTGACTATAGATGAATGGAAAAGCTTACCTGATTCAACATTGATTTATTTTTACTAGTGTGTATATGGTGAAACGGAAAACAGAAGCTTGTCAATAATAATGAATTTGGCCATCTTTGCAATTTTTATTTTAGTACCTCAGCTAGCATGTATGATAAATAAGCCATAAGCATCATAAGTGCAACTTCCCGATCAATAGAATGCCTGTTGATAGGAAAAGAAAAAATAATTCATTGCGCAACAAATGAAACACCATACGCATAAAAATCAGACAATGCTTTGGAATTGCAGCATACAGAACTCATGACTAAAATAACCTCCTAAATTGCACTGTTGAAGTCTCAGATGGCAATAGCCGTAGGAATTACTGGCTATTTAGCTCAAAGGTGTACATGTTTCTGTTGCATTATTCCAGCGTTCCATCCTTGTCAATTATTTCCTCTAGGATGGACAAACTGGCTTTGCTCATCGTTCATGTTGTTGATAAGCTACTCTACTCAGAGCCCAACTTGTTAACCGCAAGCATGATGAAGCTTATAGATTCTTCCATGTAAATAATGCACATGCTTTTAGCATTCAACTTTATTTTGATTGAAAAAAGTAAGCATTCCTTGTGCCTTAAGCTAATACTTTTCGGGATCAGGCAAAATCATAAATCTATCAACCACTCAAATATTTGAACATACAATGATAGATTTTTTTTCATCCTTCATTTCCTTAAGCTTTTATTAATTTCAAGTCCACCATTGTAGGTTCTGCAGATAAATGAATACTTTTTTTTTTGTGGCAATTCGTCTAGACCAATAAGATTAGATTTGGAATTTCAGCAAGATGTACAGCCTTTAGCAATGCAATAATTGATTTGAGGCAGCATTAATTTGAAAGAGAGTATAACAGAACAATTTATCTTACCTTCCAAAATAAAGTGTTTTTATGATGTAAGCACTTAAAAGGCCCACCTGAAATTGTTATATCATTTTAGAATAGCGTTAAATTACGTACATAAATATAAGGAGAATGAAAGAGAAAGAAATGAAGGATGAAAACCCATGGACAAAAACTCTTAACTTTAGGAAGACAAATTAAACAGAGGCCAAGATATAATAACATTAAATGGAATGGAAGCATCAGACATGCAGCTTTACGTAGCAGAAGGCAATGATGTATTCATTTAGATGGAAGAATTGCAGCTATACTTACTACTAGACCCAGAGCAGTACTGGTGAAGAAGAGGTAAACAAAGGTTCCGAACAATCTTAAGGATACTGTAGCATCCACATTACTGAAATCTATCGATTGGACCGACTTAAAAAGGACAATGGAGGTAGCATCATTGACAACTCCTTCCCCAAAAACTACACTGTAAAGAAAGGGTGTTTCATCCTGATTGAGAACCTTTCACATGATAAGAAGAAATACTATTAATACAATACGCAAATTAGAATTTATAAACTAGTATGAGTCGTACAAGTCAATTTTATAACCGTACCTGCAATGTGCAAACTGAGTCGGTTGCTGACAACATAGCTCCAATTGCTGCAAGTCACGGAAGCTATACTTAGGTCTACGCGAACTCTTTGCAGATACATGTTAACGAAGAAAATGCACAGCAACAAGAAGTCACCTAGGTAGTCTTTTATTGTCAAGGATGTAACACCAATTAGATTGAAAAGACCAAAAACACCTACAAAATTATCATAAAGCGATAAAAAAGTAAGAATTCTTCTGTTTCTATGTATGTTATCTGTGTTTGAGCTGTACTGTGAAGTTGATGGATCTTACCTAGTGATATGAGGCAGAATGAAATCACTGTGCCAAATATTCCAAACATTAATATTATGGAAAAATTTTTGAAAAATCGCTTTTTCTTGACCTGAAATCTAGAAAAAAAAAATCTTAGATTAAGAGAAAATAGCCAAAGAATTGATATTTGAAATCAAGGGATAAAATTATAACTACTTATTCCATACGGCAAATTTCAATCTTGTTTCTGCTGCTGCTCAGTGGAATTACATCCAAACACAAATGAAACTAAAGGAAAAGTTAAAACTTTGCAAAAAGGACGAATCTCAAACTCAGCAGCTCCGAAAAAAAATGTAATCACGGCTATATCTAATAAGCCCGATCAAAATTCACGAGGAAGGAGAGAAAGAGAGAGAATACCCAGCATTGAAAATGATTGGAGGGAGCAAATAAAGAAAGAACAAATCCTCGTTAAACACTAATATTTGCGAACTCTCGCCTTTACTAACAAGCAAAACCACGGCTCCTGCACACAATCCCTGAAAAGAAGCAATCCCGTGAAGCAAATCACACTATACCAAGTCTAGGTTCCGCGATGAAGAATGAAACTTTATATACCAGAAAAAGCGCGGTGATGGACTCATTAGCCCAGCGATTCTCTTCCAAGAGGTGACCAAGAATTATACAAGCACAAAGAAGAGTAACGAATACACAAAGTGAAATTACAGTGCTAGTGCTAAGAAAATATGATGATGTTGATGAATCAATTTGTAGCGGAATTAGGAGGGGTATGGTTTCATGGGACGCCATGTCTGAATGCTGGTAGCTAAGCTTGGCATTCAAAACTATGTGGGTTGAGTTTACAAAGAGCCGAGAAATTGATTTAAGAGCAGGGAAAATTGAAAGTTCGGTTTTGTTTCTGTTGAGCATTGATAGTGACTGTTCTTCAGCCTCGAGTTTAAAGCCTTAAATGGAGGGAATACTGGTGGTTAAGGCTGATATCAGAGTATGGACTCGCGTCGCATGGGACTTCAATTATAAAAATTGTAATAAAAGGTAGAAAATCAAGTTCATGAAAAAGTAAAATAATCAAATGATCAAAATGAGTAAAATAGGACATCAAAGATAACTCAATAGTGCTTCAAATCAATTCAAATAAAATAAATCAAAAACAAGAAAGAAATTAGTCTAAGTATAACTGTCATTATGATCTTTTTTATTGCGGTTTCTGATTATTTTGATAAATTATTAGCCCACTTATAATCATTTACATTTAAGGTATAATACATAAATTATTTAGTAACTGAGGGGAATTTTTTAAACTTTATGTAAAATATTTTAATTTTCAAACAAATTTCAAGCAACTTTTAAAATTTATACCGAGGATGATATTTTGATGCTTTTAAAAAGGTTAAAGGTCCAAATCACACTCTAATAATTTTTAAAAAGTTTTAAGTAACACAGACCCATATTAGTGACCCGTGTGGTGATAATTTTTACATAAATTAAATTTTTGCATAACTACAAAGAACAGGGGCGAAGATGATTATGGGTTAGATCTGGTGTTGATAAAAAGCTTCAGAAATTTTTTAAGATAAAAAGGAGAGAAATACGAAATAAAAGGGAAAGCGTGAGAGCAGCCATAAAGGACTAAATTGAAGAGTTTTGACATAAGAACGAAGCAACCTTTGGAGCAAAGAAAGAAGTTCTATCAAGATTCAATTAAGAATATCAAGATTCAATCAAGAATATCGAGATTCAAAATTTCAAAAATAAAAAGATTGTAAATTGCATATGTCTTGAATTTTGGTTATTGGATCATACTTAGTAAGTTGAAATTAATTAATACCATTAAAAAATTGAGGTATTAAAATATACATTTGGACTAAAAAAATTGTCAAGTGGAAAGACAAGTTGGTATATGAAAATTAGTATGACCAAGCCTATACTTTGAGTGACATTTGACATAGTTAAATGTGTGATAAGTGGACTAGGAAATAATTGACAAATAGACCAATTATTATGTGACATGTGGAATAATTAATTGGTGACAATTGACATCATTTTAAGGAGATTAGTGGCAGCATAATCAATTAATACATGGCATTACATGCTAATTGACACATGCTTAAGTAATTTGAAGACACCTAACATGTTGAAGAGGCAAATCCCAGCAACAAGTTTCTGTTGTCTTTCCTCTTTGTTTCACCACTGAAACTCCTCCTCCTTCTCTCTAAATTTTGGTTAAACCATAGCCAAATTGTTGTATGAAACATACATGTCAATCCTTCACAAAATAATCAAGAAAACCAGCTGATTATTGTCCTTGATCTTGTCCAAAAATCACCTTGTTTTCACTTTGAGGTTATGTTGATTAGCTGGTTCTTTGGAGTTGAAATTTGAAGTTAAATAGGTAAGGGAGTTCTAAACTTTATAGCATATATTAATGCAAGTTTTGTGATAATTGAATTTGCATGAAATATGTGTTATGATGTTAATAATTAAGTGTTGGAAAAACAATTCTTGTTTGGCAAATTCTGTTTTGGTTTTGATGTATATAAGATAATGAGTTGTGAGTTTTCTAATGAATGATTTTTGAATTGGGTTTTGTACATGAATTTGACAAGGAATTGAAATCTGGTTAAGGTATAATTGAGATATGATATATGGATTGAAATGAAAGTGTTTGGAATTTGGAATGAAGGTCTTGAATCTGGAAATTCACAAGAAAAATGGGTAGTCCACGATTATGGCACTCATCCCTTGATCGTAACAGAAGCAGTAGCTTTTTCACGACCGTAGGAAGGTACCCTATGATCGTGGGAAGTACTTAGGAAGGAGAAATGTTGGTTTTAGACAATTGTCGGACTATATAAGGTTAAGAAATGTAATAATGGTTTAACTGAACTTAATTGAGGTAGTAAATGAACATAGATGATGTTTGATTAATTGAGTAAAAGTTAATGTAGTTATGAATTGATAATTGAGGTAATTACTTGAAGAATGTGTGGTTAGTGAATAATATGTCTAATGTTGAAATGTATGGTGTGTTTAAGGATGAATATGTCCTCATGAATATAAATGTGTTTCAAAGGGTTTAAGCGATGTGAATTGAATATGATTGTTTATGAATTGGAAATTTGTGTAATTATATGTATTGTGTAAATACATAGCGTATTTAATGATATATTATTGCAAATGTTTATGCTCATAAGGTATGTTAAGTTTGATTGGATGTGCATGTATATGCTCAATTTGAGGAAAGTGGAATAAAGACATATGTTATGCACTACATCTTTTACATATGATTCTGAAACCTAAAACAGTTGTTTTAAAACTGCAAAGTCTTAGTCGTGGGTAAAAAGGCATACATAAAAGGGTCTGCAGCTGCTTTTGTGACACTTCGTTGTCTCTTGATATTAACACTCTGATGTCTCCTAATATTGACCATTTGATGTCTCCTATTACTGAGAAATAAGTCTCTCCTATTTTGTGATACTAGTCAAAGGTATCTCCTATTCTGGTCCCATTAACCACTTCTACAAAAATATTAGCAGGCTAACTTGTTTTGTGTTCTGATATGTGTTCAATCCTGATATAAGCTTAGTTCTGATAAACTAAATTATGTTCTAACACAATCAAGTTCCTGATACTTAAAGTTCTGTTTTGTTATTATGATATTCTATTCGGATACTTGTAAGTTTTTAATCTGAAGTAAGTATATCCTGTTCTGATAAGTCATATTCTGTTCTGATGCAATAATATTGGATTGTTCTTTAATTTGAACAATCAAAGGTTGTATGCAATTTGACATGATTTAATGCATGTGAATGCTAGACGATTGTTAGAAATAGTCGTCAGAATATATCTTGTTTAGTTATTCCCTACTAAGCTATATGTTTAACACAGTAGTTTTGCCTCCGTGCATGTTCTGATAAGAAGATTTAAGGCTAGGACAACCATAATGGCCAAAGAAGGATGTGTTTTGTTTTGGAAGATGTATATTTGTGTTTAAGTTTAAGATGTATTTCAATGTAATTAGTTATGTCGTATTTTGTTTTTTTGATTAATGCTTTGTAATAACCTTAATACGTGATGGATTTGAAACTTATGGCATGTATTTAGAAAAGTACAATATGTTTGATATGTTTTGTTACAACAACATCAAATGATATGTAATATATGTTTGCTCGAGTTTCTGGAAGTGTTTAGATTATTTAGTATGTTTTAATTCTATTTTGTGTGGCATTTGTATATCCTTCCGTGGGGTATGTGGGTATCACATTGGTTGCTTCAATCTTTCCCATTCCTCCGGTTTATTAATTCTTATTAGTAACTTTAGTTTAGTTTATCTTTTTCTTTAAGTCAGTCATTCCTTTTTAAAACTATATAATATAAATACTCTTAGCACTAGTGCTAGTGGACTTTATAATATCAAAACTCATATTCATCTAAGTTATACTAGAAGAATACGTAGTGCACTTACTTAATGATCTTTAGTATACTTCATGCACTTACTTAATGATCTTTAGTATACTTTTTGATATGATATACATCATTATAATGAAGCTTTTTCAGCACTATTGTTAATGATTAGAATACTAGAAAAGCTTTATGTTTATTAGTCTAATCATTTTTCTTTTCTTTTATTTATTTATTGCTTTTTTCATCTTGAATTTTTTGGTTGAATTTCACGATTTAGGTACTTGATGTTACATAAACCTAAAATAATGGCAGTGCAAGGAGGACCATGCACTACAAGAAATTATGTCAGATTATTATTCAATAAGACATAGTTTAGCATTAATAGGTCAATAGTAGAGCCAAAATTTTTGAGTTAAAGCACAACGTGATTAAGACAGTGCAATAACTTGTATAATTTGATAAACTATTGTATGAGGATCCAAGTTCACATATTATAAATTTTTGGAGCTTTATAATACATTCAAGAGTTATAGAGCCTTGAAGGATGCCAATTTATTGAGATTGTTACCTTTATATTGAGGGATAGAGCAAAATTGTTATTGAAGTCTCCACCTTTTAGATCCATTACCACCTAAAATAGGCTTGTTGAGAAGTTTTAAGCCAAGTATTTTCCTATATCACGAAAAACAAGAGTCAAAAATGAATTCTTCTCTTTTCAACAATTATAAGGTGAGATATTGTATGAGACATAGAAGAGATGGAATGAGCTTATACAAAAATTTTCACACCAAAAAATTGACTTGGGACTATAAATGCAAACATTTTATAGTGGGTTGAGTTACCCAATTAAGCATCTGATTAGTGCATCTTCAAAAGGGACTAAACTCATAATAAATTATGAGGAACTCATTAAAATATTTTAAGGAAAAATTAATAGTGGGGATGACAATGCTTAGCCTGGCTTGGTCAGACTAGATTTTTATCTAAGTTCAAACCTGAGGATCAGCTTGAGGCTTAACTCAACGGCCTACACCTCGTACCATAAAACATCATTGTTTTAGTCTTAAGTTTAAGAAATGAGCAATCCAAAATGAAAAATTACTAAGAGGGATGACAACTCATAGCTTGGCCTAGTTAACCCAAATTTCTGTCTAGATTCAAGCATGGGGATCGTTTTGAGGCCTGACTTAATGACCTGCACCCACCATCAAAAAACAACATTATTTTCGTCATAAGTTTAAGAAATAAGTAGTCAAAATGACATCATTTTAGGATATTTCCTTAAAATGACATTTTTTTATGCACCCAACTCAGCTTGCGTTTAAGCTCAAGTTGCACCTTTGGTGCTTGAACTTTTCCATCCCTAAATAATATTAAGGGAATTTGATATTGAAGAAAAAATGAAGTGGCATCTTTAATGTTGATATGGTGACAACATTATAGGTCAAATTAGAAGACTTGAGTATGAAGATCAATGATAAGGGATTAGTAGCTCAATTAGCTCAAGTGATATGATGTGATATTTATCATGGTAGGTGATATGTGCTTAATTTTTTATACATTTAATCTATTATACTTAGTGACAAATGCTTTCAAATGCTTAAGACATTCACTTTAGTTCATATTTGGTTTAGGTATAATTTGGAAGCATAATAGCTATAGTGAGTTGAAAGCAGTCCTTGAGCCATCTTCTTGTGATTCACATTCAGTTGTCTTCATGGAATAAAAAGGAGAAGGATTAAAGTAAGAGAAGACAAGAAAATTATAAAGAAGATAACAGTATATGATGAAAACATCAAGATGCAGAATATAAAAACCTGGCTCTCGACCATACATAAATTGTCATGGCCATGAGACATCTCTCATGACCATGAAAATTGTGTCATGGCTGTGAGACTTATATCATGCCCATGACACAACTTGCGTGGGTATGACATGGCTGTGAGACTTATATCATGCCCATGCAAAGGACGCTCACAACCGTGAGCGTCGTTTAGGCCTTTCACAATTATGAGACACTCCAGCATGCCGGTGAGTTTTATGCCACCTATCTCAAAAGCTTACTTTTCACTATAAATAGAATATATCGTGGTAGTAGAAAACGTTCTTCATTTATTCTTCATCATTTTTGGGTTTTGGAAGAAAGAAAGGGGCATCAGAAGCTCAGCTCTTGGAGACCAATGGAGAAGATGGAAGGCTAAATTCCCGACACCAGTTTGAAGGTGAAATCAATGGTCAAGTCACGATTAAGCTCATCTCATCTTTGTTTAATGTTGAATCTCTCTTTAAGGATTATTATTGTTGCTCTACATTGAATGATTTAGTGTAACCCCCCATTACCCTAGGGTATGTACCGGGACCCCCGTAGGTCATTCCGACACATAACCTAAGATAACGGAGCGTTACGTGAAATCTCTATAAACTCCACATGGCATCACATACATTTAATCATAAAACCAGTAATTGTAAATTACAAGATTTTCAAAATCAAAATCC
>JANIIA010000008.1:8606306-8616692 GCA_027478495.1 Erythroxylum alaternifolium | reverse complement strand
CATGAGCATGAGATGTGTTTTCCTAATTTCTCTTATTTACCACACTTGGACCCGTTTCTCTGGTCCGACCCGTTCTATGGAAACGGGATGTTACAATTTTTGTTTTTGAATAAAAGCGAAAAGGATTCAAAAGGTTAGGATTTCAGAATTATGTGGATGATCGTGCAAGCATGAAAAGGGAGGTGCAAAAGGACCACAAAAGAATCAAGCAGTGGAAGTGAAAAGACTGAAAAAGAACAAAAGAAGCAAATCAGGAAGTGGTGATATGTCGCAAGCCACGATTGTGGCCTGCGACTATGCAGTAAAAGGGAGGACAAAAACTTTTAAAGAAATTTTTACCTTGTTACCATGTTTACCACATATATTTTAAGTTCTAACTTCATTTTCACTTTCACTTTCATGTTCACTTTATCTCTCTGGAATTCAATCATCCAAACACTCTCACCTCTTACTAAAAATTTTAACCTTCTGGAATTCTTCCTAATTCTACCCAAGTATGCCACGCATTAAACAATCAGCCCGACGGGAATCATATCAACGCCAGCAAGTTGCAAGATGGGGGAGACAAAACTGAGCAGCAGACTTTGGCGTGCCTTTCCCAATCTACACCGAGGAGGAAGGTACTCATTTTTTGTCCCTTTGTGCTAGACAAATTATAGTACCTAAGTACTTTGATTTTGACACCTTTGATAGTCTAGAATTGCACGAGTGAGTAGAAAACTTAGCTGAAAGGATCCATTGGGCTCAATTCATTCGATTTCAATTCCCTGTTTATGAGGAGCTTATACCAGAATTTTTCACTTCCCTAACTTATGACCCTAGGAATCCAAAAGAAGTGTGGTTTAGATTAGGAGGACGAGTCTATGAATTAAATGTCGAACTCATATGCGAGATGTGTGGATTCCCCGATTCTCCCATTGTCAATCAATATGATGACTTCCATCCTTCTCAATACTAGAATGAGCTTACTAGAATTGAGTAATTTCATGCCAAGAATGCTCACAACAACATTATACAGTCCCATGAACACTTGTTGCTACACAAATTTATGTGTTAACTAGTTTTTGATAAAACCGAAACCAACAAGTGTTCCACCAAGGAACTTTTTATGTTGTGGTGCATAGACCACAGTATTCCAGTTTCACGCATATGCTTAATGCCATTGTTGCAACTGTGAGCAAGAGGAGCAACAATCTAGGAATGGGGTGTATATTGTTTGCCATTGCAGAGCATTTTAGTGTGGAACAGAGGAGGTTAACTGTCCATCCCCCTGACTTCCTACATCATCACCACTAACAGATGGCTAAAATCCTACATTATAACATGGAATTGAGGGAAATCAGTGAGAAGACACATGTTTGGATCAGGGTAAGTAAGGCGAGTTCGAGCTTAATGCCACCTCAGCAGGAAGAAGCATCAAACAAAGAATATGAGGAAGAAGAGGAAAACGAACAAGGTTGGAAGAAGGTTTAGATGCAATCACTGAGACTAATAAGACACTGACAGAGATGGCATGATCACAACGACGCCAGAGTCGGAATATCCGACAGATCCATTAGTATTTCGAGTCTTAGGGCATTCAATTGCCGCCTCCAACACCATCACCAACTCCATCTCCTTAAGATTTATACCCAACCCAATTTTTCTTTTCCAAATTAGTCTTCAGTTCTTTTTTATATTTATTTTTTTTTGTTTTTTGTCACTTTAATTTCTATTTTTTCTTTTCTTATCTTATGTGATATGTGCTTCCTTCTCACATTGAGGACAATGTGTTGTTCAAATGTGGGCAAGGATTCTGTGTTTTGCTTGTGTATGTGATTTTGCATATTATATGATAGTTATTACGTTGCATTGTGCAAATTGTTTGAATGTATCAATGGCTTAGATGAAGTGTATTTATTTAATTTTGAGCATAGTCTAGTGGGTTGTCAATAATCATTAACTTGCAAAATTAGTGAATTAAGATTCTTTGGATAAATATACAGCTTAATTAGGACGTAATGTAAATTTACCACCCTCTAGGTTGTCACATTCTTTCATAATTTGAGGCCCTTAACTTAAGTAGCTTAACTAGTATTTTTCATGAAAACGAATAGCTAAAACAACAAGGTAGAAAAAAAGTGTTTATTTTGTTAATAAATCATTATTTCGCTGACCTTCGGTTTATGAAAAGAGCTAGTAGCAAGCTGAAAATGTGATAATATCTGAGTAACCGGATCGACACGCATCACAAATGTATACCTTCTTATCAAAAGGCTATAATGACGTTTCAACCAAGCTGTCTAATAAAAAGACTTAGTTGAGTAACTGAATCGATATTCATCACCAATGTTTGCCTCCAAGTAAAAGACTAAGTCTGTGTTTAAGAATAAAAAAAGTGTTTGTAATAAAACCTACTGGACTTGTAATAAGCTTGAATTTTTATGAAAATATACTTAGTTATAGTTACAAAGTCTGAACGACCAAAGAATTATTAATGTGTGTGTATAATTTAAAAGGGTAAATAAATTGATACTTAGATCTCAATTAATTTGTATATTTAGTTCAAATCCCTTAGATATAGATTTTGCTTGTTAATGATTAGATATAACTTGTCAGATTGTGTTCAAGATTAAATTTATTTTATAAAGTCGAAGCCATTGCCTCGTTTTTGTATTGTGTGTTTTGTGTATTGTTTGTTGTGTTTTTTTTTGTATTGTTTGTTTGAGGACAAAGCAAACGTTTAAGTGTGGGGATGTTGATAGTTGTGATTTGCATTGTATTTTAGGGTGTAATTTGTTAGGCATTTAGTGTGAATTTGAGTGTTGAGTGTGTATCTATGGTTTAATTGTATTAGTTTATATTCTTAAGTGTTTTTATGGGTTAGTAGGAGTCTTTGAGCTTAATTGTTATATTTTTGAGATACCTTGATGTGTTTGTTAGTGTTTCAGGGTAAACGGCGAAGAACAAAGAAGTTGCGAAGAGTTTCGAGCCAAAAATATAGCCACGATCATGGCAACAGGCCATGATCTTGACAAAGAGGGACGAGTCAGGGCAGCCAGGCCACAATCGTTCACTTTGGGCACGGTCGTGATAGAAAGCTTAGATTCAGGCCATAATCATGCACTTTGGGCCACAATCATGATAAAGAGGGTTAAGTGTTGGCCACGATCATGACATCGTGGCCTGCATCGGGCTGAAGCAAAAACTCGAGCTTTGCAAGATTTTTCAGACCGTTTCGACCCTGACTTAAACCTAGGGCGTCCAAAGTATAAATACATCATAAAGGGACAAAACCAATAGCCTTGGAGAGTCTGAAAAGAGAGCATTCACGTCAACCACATTTTGAAAAAAACTAGAGAGTTATTGAGAGATTGAGGAAGGAGATAAAGGAAGAGAGTCTCAAAGACGAAGTTTGACGTGACCTACTTCTCAGAATAGGTGGTAATTTCTAGGTTTATTTTTGGATTGTGTTGTGTGATTTGTTACTTGTTTAGATTTCTGCAATTTAATTTTTGAAATTAATTGTTTTTTAATTTATTTTCTATATTAATTTTTTTGTTTTGAATTATTGTAGTTAGTACAACCTTAGATTTTAGGACTAGACGTCCCCCCTCGTGGGATCGATACCTTAGGTATTACTCGAACAGCCCGTGCACTTGTGAAAATTACCAAGGTTATAAATATTAAAACTTATTGTACATAACCTTGCGATCACTGCTTAATTATTGATACATGTAATCCATTACACTTAGGGATTAATGCTTTCAAATGCTTAAGACATTCACTTTAGTTCATACTTGGTTTTAGGTACAATTTGGAAGCATAATGGCTAATGTGAGTTAAAAGTACTCTCTTTGAGCCATCTTCCTGTGATTCACACTCAATTGTCTTCATGGAACAAGAAGGATAAGGGTTAGAGCAAGAGAAGACAAGAAAATGGAAAGGAAGATAAGAGTATATGATGAAAACGTAAGGATGAAGAAGGTAGAAAAGTGGCTCACAACCATGCATAAAATGTTATGGCCGTGAGATGACATAACTTACATAGGCATGACACTCCTTATCATGCCCATGCAAAGGATACTCATGGCTATGAGCCTCATCTAGGCCATTCAAGGCTGTGAGACACTCCATACACGCCCGTGAGTTTTGTGCTACCTATCCTAAAAACCTACTTTTCATTTAAATAGAAAATATTGTGATGGCAAAGAACATTCTTTGATTGTTCTTAATCGTTTTTAGGTTTTGGGAGAAAGAAAGGGGCAATAGAAGCTCATCTCTTTGGGACCAATGGAGAAGATAGAAGGCTAACTTCTTGATACCTATTCGAAGGTGAAGTTAACGTTGAGGAGCACATTTAGTCATATTATGTTCTTTCCCTTTTTTTATTGTTTACGTTATCTTGTGTTTATTGATCAAGGATTGTGTCAGAAGGATCTTAATGCTCTATTAGATTGTTTTTCTGGAATACCCATTGCTAGAATTTGAATACGATACGTAATAGTCGTGTTTGAAGTCATTTGTGGCAACTAATAGTATTACATTATTAGGGATAACATAGCATAAGTTAAATAATCCGAGCTTGTGTGGTTATTGCTTAGATTGATCCATTTTTCTCATTAGTAATGTGACCCAATTAAATTTATAGAGCTTATTTTAGGTTGTCCAATAGTTAAGGTTAATTAAAAAGCTTTTTTTAATTGACTATGACCTAAGGAAAAACCAGGATTAATAAAGCTTGTTGTTAATTCACGATCAATAGTTCGAAGAGAGGTGTGAAGACAATAATGCAATGACGTATCTTAAAATGTGTTCAGGCCAAAATTGATTCAAAAACTGGGTTTTTCACACATTCATCACTCTTGTCATTTTTGACTGTTTTCGATAAATAGCTTGCGTTAGTTTAATTTTATTTTGATTTCTTAATTGCATCAACCCAAAATCCCCGTTTTTATTTCTTTTACATTAATTATTTTCACTACAAGAATTAACTAAACATTCCTTGTGGATACGATCCCAACTCATCACAGTTATAAATTTTTAGTGTACAGAGTTAGGTAAATTTTGCAGTGCATTTGACACATGCTATCAAATTTTGGCGCCATTGCTAAGGAGAGTGGTGATTTAATTTTCATTTTTATTTTAGTTGGTGTTTTGTGTATACATCTGTTATACTGATTTCTTTTAGTTATTTGTTAATCTTTAAAAGTTTGTTAGTGTTGATGTCTAGTAGTTACTAGATCTCCTCATAGAGAACTTGTACAATTTGATCCAGAGATCGAGGGGACACTGTGAAGATTAAGAAGAGAAGCAATAACAACTTCAAAAGTATAACCATAAATTGAATTTGAAGAAACAATGACAAATCTGAGAATGCTAAGGGAGTTGGTTGCACTAGACTTAACTCAAACACCTTTATGCATTACATTTCCTAATTTTGCTGAGTATGTTACTTTTGAGCATAAGTTTGGGTTAATATATTTGTTGCTTAATTTTCACGGTCTTGTAGGTGAGGATTCACATAAGCATCTTAAGGAACTCGATGTGGTGTGACTAATCATGAAACCTCCAGGGGTGACAGATGAGCAAATCATGTTGAGAGCTTTTCCGTTCTCACTTAAAGATGCAGCGAAGGATTGGTTGTTTGATCTACTTGTTAGGAGTGTGAACACTTGGTTAGAGATGAAGAGGTTGTTTTTGGAAAAATAATTTCTAGCATCAAACATAGCAAGTTCACGGAATGAAATCTATGGCATAAAGCAACATAACAGAGAGTTTCTTTATAAGTATTATAACGCTTCAAGAAGCTATGTGCTAGTTTTCCACACCATAATAATACATAGCAACTTCTTATCTAGTATTTCTATGAAAGATTGTTACCGATAGAAAAGAGTCTAGTTGATGTAGTGAGTGGTGGAGCCCTGTGTGAGAAGACTCCTATCGAAGCCATGATTTTACTTGAGTGCATGGCCACTAATACTTAACAATTTAGAATTTGCAATGATGTTCGCCGTGTAAATAAGGTAAGTAATTCATCTATTGAACATTGTTTAGATGAGCTAACATCTTTTGCTAGACAAATTGCAATTGGATAGGCACAAGTAAAGGCATGCAAAATATGGTCAAGTACAAGCCATCTAATCGATAAGTGCCCAACATTTTAAGAAGGGAGCATAGAATATGTGAATGCTATGGGAGAAAACTTTCCTAACTAGTACAACCGTACTCCCAAATGTATAACCCAAGTTAGAGTGATTATCCTAACTTGAATTACAGGGGGATTGGCAATATAATTACTTCTAGAATAGGCCATAAGGATCATAACAATTTCAACCAAGGCCGTAAGCCTCCTCTTTTAGTTCAGGTAGATCTATAAACAACGCAGAAACGAACAAGAAGAAAACTAAAAAAAATTAAGGTTAAATGTGGTTAGGAAAAACAATTTCATAAAATGATACATTTAAAAGATTAAATACGACGACTGATAAGTTCGTGACATGACAGTTATGCAAATCAAAACTGTTGAAAATTATTTATCAGGTATTTTGCACAGATACAATAACTGAAAAATAAAATCATTAACTTTAGTAAGAATTCTATGTAATGTCATAGTCTGTTTTGAGATAGGAAAAATCCTTATTATTAAATAAACAAGGTTGGATAACATTGATATAATCATGTGTAGCTTACTTTGCATTTTTTGTTGTTGTAATTTATCGATAATGGATTTTTTTAATTTATCATTTTCCATATTTGAGATATAAATGAGTTAAGAAGTGCATGAAATTATAAATGTATGTTTATTGTGTTTTGTCATTCAACATTAATAAGACAAAAAGAAGAGTCTATCGTGTAATTATTTGCGATTACAAGTTTTTAATTTTCTCTGTGTGTTTCCTCTAATGCATATACAAGAGACAATGTGTTTAATAAATTAAGCCATCCAACTTTGGTTTGTCCTATGGATCATTTGCATAAGAATCTAGGTTAATTCGATATGAAAAAAATTGGGAAAAAGGTTTAATAATTAATAATTATCATAAGTAACAATGGTGACTAACAATATATAATTAACAATTATAACAATTATAATTAATGTTTAATTAAATTAACTCTTTAATATATAGACTAACAGTTAGACAAAAAAAATAAAAGTTAAGAAGTCACGATGCGTTAGGCATGACAATGAGCTGAAAGGTTAAAGCATCCGAGCTGTCGGAAAAGGACGGTGTTGTGTTTAAAAGTTAATGTAATAAATAAATTAATAATAATTTATAATTAAGAACAATATAAACATAACAATAAAAGTTAGAGTATTAAAAAAAACGTAGGGTTGTGACCAATAAGTCACAACCATGCATGCATAATATGAAGCACAAATTAAAATGTACGCCTATGGCTTTTTAATATATAGACTTAGTGATAACAGTTACATAAATAGTGTTTATTAATAATATAAGAAACTTTCAATCAACAAAGTTTTAATGATATTTAATTTAAACAATAAAAAAGAAAATAAATGTGCTAACAATTAATCAGTTCTTTATATAATCAGTAAATAAACTTGTTTTATAAACTGTGTAATTATTTTAAATTAAAATATAATTTAATTAATTATGCTATTAAGTAAAGTTAAATTAATCGAATAGCTAATTATTTCATAATTAATGGGCATTATTATTATTATTACTAATCACGGTTGTGACTCACAGTCGTGCATATGTACATAATATATTATAATTAATCAATTAATTAATTATCATTTAACTGATCAATTATATAATTATTTTGTAATTAATTAATATTATTATTATTATTACTACTAATGAGGTTGTGAATTGTTAAGTTATAATTTTTTTATGAATCATTAAATAAAGTTTGTAAAGTATATTTAGAAATTAAAGGTGTGCATATATACATAATGTATTATAATTAATCAGTAAATAAATTTGTTTGTTAATGATATAAGAAACTTTTAATCAACTAAATTTTAATGATATTTAATTTAAACAATAAAAAAGATAATATATGTGCAAAGAATTAATCAATTCTTTATTAAATAATTAATTAAATTTTAAAAATAACAAATAATATATATGTGTTATTTTTTAATAATAATAGGTTAGAAGCTACGGTTATAAATAATAAATGACAACAGTGATGATGAAACGAAACATAAAAGAATGGGAGCCATAGGATTTAAGAAGTAACCCTTGTTAACAATAACTACGAAAACCTACAAAAAAAAGATGACAGCCAAATTTAATACCCTGAACAACATATCATGAAGAGAAAATTACAGATGGTGGATAAAGAAAGAGCAAGTCTTCTTTAATGCAACAGAGATGATGTCATGCGTTCAATACATGACTTTTTATAGTTTTGTGCCGGAGTTTATAAATGTAATTAGAATCAAAGAAGGAAACATTTATATGGTTAGAAGAGAAAGAATAAGAGTCAAATTTAAACAGTTGATACAGGATAAAATGTTACAGAAATCAACTTTGTTAAAAACTCTAAGTGACAATCGAAATTTTCATATAATAGTTGATGAAAAAAAGTAGCAAATAGGTACATTTTATATTTTACAAAAGATGATAATAATCAATGAGACATTAAGACAATATAATCTGAAAAATGTAATATCTATTATGAAACGATATAAACATGAATATCACGGGTGTGACATGTTCAGTCACACCCGTGAGATACAGGTTTTTTGATAGAAATTTTCCATTTGAATATATCATGTGTAAATAGCAAATTATATACTTACAAATGAAATTGATAAAGATTTAATAAACTGAAAATACAAACTTACAAATGAAACTGATAAAAATTTAATAAACCAAAAAATTTATGACGAAGGGTAAGGAAGAACTTACATATGGTGGCAATCTATTGTTTGCTGAAATAGGAAAGATGAGTCGTCTTGAATATATAACTTTGATACTTTGGAGATGGAGAAAGGCAATATGAGAAGTTAACATTTATATGGTTAGAGAAGAAAATATAAAGACGTAGTTTGATTGATTCATTAAAGAAATAATTATCTTGTCACGTCTTTTAATTAGAAAGCAGCTGGAAGATTATTTATAACAGGTTGGATTAATTATAACTGACAAAGTAAGTAAAATATAGCGTGAATGACTATTACAGTAACATCGCATTAAAAAATTTATTTCTCAACCACTCAATAAATATTTTTTATTATTGTTTGTTTTTATGTTTATCATATTTTTTATTATTGTTTGTTTTTATGTCCATCAAAATTTCACATAACATAAATAACTATTTAAAACTGTACCGTAATAAATTTTGAGATTTTTTATTATTGTTTGTTTTTATGTCTATCAAAATGTCACATAATATAAATAACGATTTAAAACTGTACCGTAATAAATTTTGAAATTAATCTTGAGACTCAAAATTTAAGATTAATAAAATTTTGTTTAATATAATAAAATTTATAGTTAATAATATATATAATAATTTGTGTAGTTATTAAATAAAGTTTAAATTGACATTATCGACATTGATATTGCCAATTTTAAACACCTAAAGTAGAGTGATGATAAGTAATTTCATTTTAAATTAAAATTGTGTTTTAATGCAATTACATTTTAGATGATAGAAGGTAGTAATTTTTGACTTGAAATTACTTGTTAAATTTCTGTTTTAATGCAATGGTGTTAAAATTGTGTTTTAACGGAATGGTATTAAGATGATAGAAGGTAATAATAATTTGAGTTCAAATTAAATAAAGAAATATATGTCACTCAACCGAAATTATGTTTTAGCGTACAAATTATAGCAACTCACGTCTGTGACTTAAAAAGTCACAACCGTGATAAGGGCCAAGAAAATAATTAGTTGCACGGCACTTATCACGGTTGTGACTTACTTAAATAGCCTAAAATCTTAAATGGGCTAATCACGATCCGTGACGTGGAGATATCATGTGACTAAAGAAGTCATAATATAGACTACGTGAATGACTACGACCATTCATTCAATTTTTTGATAAATGAAAAATTATACATTATAAATAGTTAACAATTATATCTTAAAAAAGATGAACGAACTTTTAATATATATAATAAATGAAACGAATTTTTAATATATATTAAATGACCCAATTAATTTGTGACACAACCCGCCCTTTTTGGGCCGTGTTGGCACTAGGAAATGGGTAGGCTTAATGCCACCAAAACTCGTAGTAAGCCTAACTTTTCTATATTCTACTGAAAATCCGGCGTGACCTATTCGTTTGTCTGATTAATCCTTATACCTGCTTAATAGGTTGTAAGAAGTAAGGACCCAAATATGCAATTCTCACATACATTAACTACTTATCATTTGCCAATCTAAGATCATCTCATATCATCAACTGACATCATTCTC
>JANIIA010000008.1:8587549-8598993 GCA_027478495.1 Erythroxylum alaternifolium | reverse complement strand
GTGAGAGTGCGAGGCCCGAGAGGCCGAGGCTCAAAGCGGACAATATCTGCAAGCGGGTGGTCTGGGCTGTTACATATTTGGCTAGTGCTAAAGTGATTATTTATTCTATTTATGCACCTTTACGATACTTTCTCATGATAAAACATTTGATTGTCGATCACCTCAGTCACATGATGAAAAAAGATGATATCTGTTTACAAGATACATTTATAGATAAACAATTAATTCCTTCCGATTTGACACTACCATAGTATGCAAATATTGTAAATTTCATAGTTACTAACAAATTACCTGTTGGTTTGTCAATAACTTATAGGGATAAGTTGAAGAATGAAGTTAAGTACTACATTTGGGATGATCTGTATCTATGGAGGCACTGTGCGAATCAAGTCATAAAAAGGTGCGTGCTTGAAAGTGAAACATCTTCAATCTTAGCCTTTTGGCATTCGTATATGTATGAAGGACACTTTGGAGTTAAGAGGATGACCTATAAAGTTTTGGAAAGTGGTTTTTACTGGCTCTCATTGTTTAAATATACAGACATCTTTTGCAAGTTATGTGACAGGTGACAACGGTCAGGTAATATGTCCAGTAAGGATTAATTGCCACAAACTCCTATTCTTTTCTCTGAAATTTTTGACATTTGGGTATTGATTTTATGGGATCTTTCCCTCTATCTTTTGGTTTTAATTATATATTGCTTATAGTCAATCATGTTTCTAAATGGGTAGAAGCTAAAGCCACTAGACTAATGATGACGAAGTTGTTGCAAATTTTGTTAAAACCAACATCTTTTCTAGGTTCGGGATGCCAAAGGCAATCATTAGCGACATGGGAACCCATTTTTGCAACAAGGTGATGGAAACGTTGTTCAGGAAATATCACATCATGCACAAGTTTTCCACCTCTTACCATCCCCAAACTAATGGACAAGTTGAAGTGTTGAATCGAGAAATCAAATCAATTTTGGATAAAACAATTTAACCTAATAGATAGGACGGGAGTGGTTAGAAGATGCACTATGGGCTTACAGGATGCCTTATAAAACACTAATAGGGATGTCTTCGTATAGACTGGTGTTTGGGAAGCTGTGTCACATTCCAATGAAATTGCAACATAAGGCATATTGGGCTATAAAAATGTGCAACATGAATTTGGATAATGCAGATTTGCATAGGAACTCTTACTAACAATCTCCAAAACATGCAGCAGCAACTGCAATAGTTCCAATAAGAGACAAAATTGAGCATATAAAATTTGAAAAATAAAATAGGTCAGATGGCAGCGAGGATAAACTGTATCGAATAGCAAATTGGAGGAAAGTTGCCATCACAACCCGAGGTGAACCCAAAGAATGTCAGTGCCATAACCCTAAGGGGCAGAAAGTAGATTAAGGGTCCTAAGAGAACCTAATCAAAGATTGCTACCAAGGAAAAGATCAAAAAAAATTGGAAAAGGAAGAAACTATGTCATCGAGTATGAAGGTAAATTTTGAAAGTCCCAATATTATTAAAACTAACCCTTCCCCCTTTCCGAGCAGATTGACAATACCAAACAAAGAAGAGAAGGACAAAGAGATATTAGAGACTTTTCGAAAGGTGAAAGTTAATATACAGTTGCTCGAGGTAATCAAGCTAGTACCAAGGTACACCAAATTCCTCAGAGGACTATGTACACATAAGAGGAGACTGAGGGGTGATGAGAAAGTGATGATGGGTGAGAATGTGTCGGAGGTATTCAGAAAGAAGATGCCTCCAAAATGCCAGGATCTAGGTATGTTTACCATTCCTTGAAAAATTGGTAATACTGTGATCAATAGAGCTATGTTGGACTAGGGTGCTTCTATTAATGTGATGCCTTGCTCAATTTATGCTTCTTTGAATTTGGGTCCATTAAAAGCAACAAGCGTAATCATACAACTGGTTGACTGCACTAATGCTTATCTTGATAGTGTGGTTGAGGATGTTTTGGTTCAGTTAGTGTTTCCTACAGATTTCTATGTTATGGATATGAATGATGAAACCTCATGTAATCCAATACCTATCATGTTGGGGATATCGTTTCTTAGTAGGACTCAAACTAAGATAGATGTTCATGAGGGCCCCCTCATAATTGAATTTGATGGGGAAGTGATTCATTTCAATATTTTTGATGTCATGAAACATCCTCCTGATGATCATTGTATTTTTTTGTTGATGTGATTGATCCTTTAGTGCAGAAATGTTTAAATTAAGTTGCAGGGATCATTTAGAAACAATTTTAACTGGTGTGCTTTTTTGTGAAATTTTGACATTTGGCGTATTAATTTTATCAGACTTTTCCCTCTATTTTTTAGCTTTATTTATATATTGCTTACAGTTAATTATGTTTCTAAATGGGTGGAAGCCAAAGCCACTAAGACTAGCGATGCAAGGGTTTTTTGCAGATTTTGTTAGGGCTAATATTCTTTCTAGATTCGGGATACCGAAAGCCATTATTAATGACAGAGGAACCCACTTTTGCAACAAGGTGATGGAAGCAATGTTCAGAAAATATCACATCACGCATAAAATTGTTACTGCTTACCATCCACAAACCAACGGGCAAGCTAAAGTCTCAAATCGAGAAATCAAGTTAATCTTCGAGAAAACAATGCAGCCCAATAGGAAGGATTGGAGCATAAAACTGGAAGCTGCATTATGGGCCTATAGGATCGCTTACAAAACACCAATTGGGATGTCGCCGTATAGGCTAGTGTTTGGGAAGCCATGTCATCTTCTAGTGGAATTACAACATAAGGCATATTGGGCTATCAGAACATGGAACATGAACTTAGATGATGCGAGAGTGCATAAGAAGTTACAGCTTCAAGAGTTGGAAGAGATAAGGAATTAGTCATATCAAAATGCAGTGATATATAAGGAGAGGACGAAAGCTTTTTGATCGTGTCATTCAAGCTTTAAAATTTATAAGCCATCAACTACCGCAAGCTCATGGGTAATGACTGTAGTATAAGAGATGTTGATCCCATGAGGAGGGTACTAGCCTAATCCTGAGTCATCTGAGGCTTAAAGAAAATAATAAAAAAAGAAATAAAAACTACACAAGTGAACACGGAAAGTAAATACGAAAATTTAATTCAAGAATTGTAAAGCAAAAATTTCGACAAACAGAATTAAACTGAGTAGTCACACAGGCCACAATGGAAATCCATCAAGAGAGTTAATCAAGTTATGAGAGAGGGGATTCTACCTATCATTAATGCTAATCTATCCATTATATGTTTATGGGGTGTTGGTTCTAAATGGTCGTAGGGTTAATTACTCTCTCTCGAGTTATAACTATTAAATCCTAAATTGTAAACCATAATCAAATTATGGAACTTGTAATCTCTCAATTTACAAATTACCCACAATTCTAATTAGTTCTAAAGCTCTCTAATAAACAATCGAGTCTTGCATGGGATCTCTCTCTATGAAATTACCGACTAGATTGATTAAGTGGTCAATTAGATCATCTAACTCTGATTAATCAGATCTAATCATTTTTATCCAACTCACCCTCTCAGTTTGTTACTGAAACATGCAAATACATTAATTAATCACAACACCCAAACCAATAAACACAAAAAATAAGTAAATCGACATTAATTTAATGTAAAATCCTGAAGGAGAGTTTAGAGCATTATCAACAACTCGAAATCCATTTCCATACAATCCATCTTAACTTTATACATTTAAATGAAAAAAGAAATGAAGAGAAAATGGAACTTAGGTTAGATGAATCGGGAAGGCAGCGACATTGAGATACCACCTAATTCGAGGAGTAACGACATCAGGATCGACTTCTTCTTCCTCCTTCCTCTTCTTCTTCTTCTTCTTCTCTCTCTCTTCTTTTTCTCCCTCTTTAGGGTTTCCAAGAGTGGCTGAATGTAAAGCTTTCTCTTTCAGTTCTTGTTGTTCTATTTATGTTCTTTTGTCTTTAGGGTTGAACTAGGATTTTTCTGCAATTCGAAAGGACCAAAAAATCCCTCAAAACGTGAAGTTTGGAAGTGGTTGCACATCTGCCCGATGCAGGCCACGATCATTATAGCATACCACTCCTATAGAGCATAAACCCAAACCTACCAAAGGATATTCAAGAACATACTCTATGAAAATGGTACATTAAGACAATCAAACTAAATCATTTAAGGCATTAAACATATCATAAGCATTCTTAAAGTTCATTTCTTCCTATTCCATTCGCAACATAAAAGTTAAATGTAATTACAATTCACAATCCACATATACATTACACAACATTTTTTTTGAGTTCAATCTCAGTACCAAAAATATAACATGAAATGGGATGATAATATATAAGACATCTATCTAGACTCCTCAGATTCATCTGATCCGACCTTTAAGCCATTCTCGTCCCTAAATGCAAGTACTAGACTTATACTATATAACCTTAGTAGCTAGAACTTCTTTAAACATACAAAACAATGTTGCAATTTTAATGAGTTTGAGAACTCAGTGAGTGAACTATCATCGATGTATTCACTCAAGTTAAATCACAAAAATAAGTATACCATATCATCCAGTATTGAATACCACATCATATTTCATCATACACTAATAAGTACATCATGTAAGCTAGTGTTGCATATCACAACACAACCTCATTTACTTCAATTGTATTTCACTAAATCAAAATAGTTTAATAATTTATTTCAATTCAAACATATGATACATGTACTGATGTATTTGCAAATGCATATGTGTTTCCATTCTCATTTTTGTTTTGTTGTGACCAAGTGCCTACCAACCCAGTTTACTGTCCCGTATTAGTTGTGGATACCGAGATCATTTTTGGCCTGTATCCATTGTAGATACCAAGTCCATGTTATCTGAGCCTAAGGATCTTTTTCACAATCCTAAGTTCAAAGCTCTTTTTCGCACATCGATCACTTTAGTCATAACTTTTTTATCTGATCATGCATTTCAATGTAATGAGATGCATCATTTCTTATGCCATACTTTCATTTCAATATACTTATATCATATATGAAGCTCCTTGAATCTAAGTTTGACATTTATCAATCAATTGTACACACGTTCCATATTAAATATACAATTCATACAGAAGCATATTTAAATGAGTTTACACATCTAAGTTAACTCATAGTACACTCCAAACAAGCTATTGCCTTGATGTTCTGGCAATGTCTGAATGTTGACGATCACCTTGCATGTCCATCGTAATGCAATACATATATAGTTCACAAATCACTAATTTATTTGATCATATGAATATACAATCATGCACATGTATGCGTCATGTTTCAATGCATGCTCAATTGACTTTCTAAGTATGTATTCTTATACAAATATCTTGACCATTAAAACGTTATAGCTTATATATAACTAGTTTGCAATTAGGTTTATACCTTAAGTAAGCTTGATTTAATCCAAATTCATCAATCATACATTCACCAAACTTTTCTAGCAATATATATTCGTACAATTACCCAATTCTCATTTACAATTGCCTCATATTCTTCAATGGTTATTCATTCATACCTAATACACATTACCCATATCTTTAAGATCATATTTTTCATTCATAAGAACACCTTTACTCCTTTGACAACTCATAATGTCCAGATTTGAATACATAGATATCAAAACAATCCATTCTTTATATTATGACATCAATTAACAACTTAAACTTATTGAGCATTAAACCAATTAATCAAGCAACAATCTAGGTTTATTTTAAGCCTTAATTAAGTCCAAATACATCAATTTAGAGTGACTTTTCCTTAGTTAGTTCAATATGTATGCAAAGAAAAAATTAACAATACAGAACTAGGCCCATAATCATGGGGGACCTTGCCATGATCGTGACAAAAGGCAAGTAAATAGGCCACGATCGTGGGATGAGGGCCACGGCACTATCTTTCTTCCCTCAATACTCCATGAATTTCACATACTTAAAAACATAACTAACATTTGAATTTTTCCGGAATTCATGTCCTATAAAGCTACTTCATTTTATGCTAGTTTAGCTCTCATATTGGTTACATTAAATCTCACAAAAATCTTTTCATTTGTTCCATTACAGTTCAGTTTATACCATCATACATGTAGTCCTTAACTTTTCCAGATTTAGGGACACTTCAATAACACCTATCTTTAGCATGAATTCATCATCATTTATATTTCAAATACCAACTTAAATCATCCATATAACAGCCTATAAACTACTATTTTCATGCATCCAAAAACAAAATAGAAAAGTAACCAATTCATCCATCATTTTCTAGCACAACTTTATCATCAACACTATAGTCAATCCATCCCTAATCAGTCATTATAAAATTTTGCTAGCACATGCCACAATAGATTAGTACTTCACTTACTTGTTCAGCTCAAATGCCACCTTAATGTTTCAAGCCTACTTTTCCTCACATGCATGCAAGATCATCTCAGAAACAAGGTGGGAGTAGGATGGTTTTAGCAAAGACAAGAAGATAAGAGTAAGTAAAACAATGTTCCGCTTCTATAATTATCTTTATGAAGGATTTTTTCATAGACTTTGGTGTGGAAATTGAACAGAATTTAGGCATAAACAGAGATGTGAGGGAGAAGTAAGTTTTGGTAGTAAGAGGAAGAAGAAAGAGAGAGTTTCATCAGAAAACAACAAGTGAAGAGACTTTGCCATGTGTGTGTCATGTGGTGTGAGTGGAGGATAGGTTTAAGGAAACTTGTCAAGTGTCTAGGGAAACTACATGTCCTCTCTTTAGGCTGCCAAATGTCACTTAGTTCTTAGGTCATTTGTCACTTAATTCTACTGCCATATGTATTGGATCTTGATTTTTTTTCTAAATTGCTTATTACTTGCTTAATTATTTATTTATGTTGTTTATTGGGTTAATTGTTTATTTTTAAAATTGCGTCATAAATTTAGTGGGCCTAAGTAGAAATAAATTGGGTTATAAATTTAGGGGGCCTAAGTAGAAATTAGAATTTTTAATGGGCATGTTAGAATTAAGTTAGAGTATGGTATTGAGAAGATGAAAGGAGTTAGTAGATGGATTAAATGAAAGGAGGGGCAAAATTGGAAAGGGTAAGTAAGTGAGGGGCAGTTTTAAAAGAATAAGCTAAAGATGAGACTTGAAATAAGAAAGAGAAGAAGAGACTAGAGAAAGTCATGGAAGAGAAGAGAGGAAGAGAAGAGAGGAAGAGAGAAAAACGTGGGAGAGAAAAAGAAGACGAAAAATCGTCGGAGAAGAGAGAAGGAAAAGAAGAAGAAAAGAGGAAGAATCTTCTTGTTAAGGTAAGCTCCATGTTATTTTCTTCTTGTTTGCTTTGAAAAAGGAAGTAGAGAAAATGGGCTTTTGTGTTGGGAATGAATGTGGAAGAAGATGGTTTACGGGAACCCATTTGATCTTAAGGTTTCTAAGCTAGGTTTTGGGTCTTCTAACCTAGATGGACTATGGGTAGGTTAAGTTTGAGTTTGATTTGAGTTAATTTCATTTTTTTGTAATTATAGAAACTTAGGAGATTTCCATTTGAATTGGAAATGAATGAGAAATTTTTTGGTTGTGTTAGAAAATCAAGAACAACCTACCCAAGAGTAAGAGGAAGGGCACAATTGAGTTTGGATTTTCAAGAGTTATAAGGTGGGTAAAATATTTATGGTTATTGTGTAAATGGGCAATGTGCCTGTGTGTGTGTGTTTGTGCTTAAATTTCTAAATTGTGAAAATACTATGATGTGAAAATGCATTGTGATGTGTTTTGTGTTATGTATGACATTTTGATATAGTTAAATTGTGAGTATGATCATGTTATGCCATTGAATTGTGTCATGACATTTTGATCTAAATGGAAAGAAGAAAAGCACGAGAATATGAATTTGTGATTTATTGAACTGAGCATGAAAAATTGATTGTGTTTAGGCAAGAGTGAAACTATTTTGTAGTCACGTGCACGTCGACATAAAGCCTTCTCCCGACTGCCCGCTTGTGGCACACGAGATCCAAAAAGTTGACTCGTTTTGTTCACGAAGTAAACTTCGGTTTCTCTGTTTTGTTCCTCAGAACCCTCGAGCCATTTGTTTATGCATTTGCATTTTGATATGTTAAGTTATGATGAAATTTGAGTGTTATGTTTTGATGTTAAATTACATCCAATATGTCCTATGCAATGATGTATTGAATTATGAAACGTGAATTGGAATTGTAAATGCCGAACTGTCATTTATAAATTAAGATAAGAAGTGTATGCCGATATGAATGTTTATATATATATGTTTGATTGTGTAGCTCGTTGCCAATGGCTATAAATATATTAGCTACTGAGCTGTATAGCTCAACCCATAATTTTCCCTCCTTAGGTACAGAATGAGAAGATTAGTGATCCTTGCAAGGCATTCGAAACTCCAAGATAGCTAGAAATCTTTTGTACTAAGCTAGTGATTATTTTTTTGGATAGCTTTATAGCATATCAAACATGAGAATACTTTTGTATTTTGTATTAAGTTGATGTGTATGTTGATATGTAAGTAAAGCTTGTTCAAACATTTACTTTGTTTAGAAATGAGAATAAGAAATTAAGAAGTTTCTTTTATGTATGATTATGTTATTTTAAAGGTTGGGTATAATGGAATGTGTATTTGCATATTCTTCTTTGTTGAGTTTGCAAATTGTTGTTAGTATTAGAATAGCATGTTAGAGTTGGAAGGATTGCATGTGATAAATCATTGAGGTGAGATTTAAAAGTACTTGGTAGTTGGATTGATATAAAGAGATAATGCATTTTGTAAGCTTCCATAGGTGGAGAGATTGTGTTTTGAACTCATTGAACTCAAAGGAAAACTTGCATCGATCTAGGTAGATTTAGCCCAAGTTATCTTCATGAAAGTTGTAGGTTAACATTTTAGCTTTCCAACGGTATAAAGTATGTGATTTTTGGATATTGGAGTTAAGTGTTATGACCATTACAAGTTAGGATGTCGCAAAGGATGTATATACGAAACATCTATGGAGATTGAAGTGATATAGAACTAGAAGAGGTGGTTTTGAGGAGACTATGAGTAAAAGGGATGTTAGAATGAAGTTAGGATCCATTGGAGGGGTCTTGTAGGGTGAAATGTTTTGTTACACCTGAAGGTTACACGGCCAGGCCGTGTGTATTCACATTGGCCGTGTATTCCTGGTGCAGGAAAATTTCTAGACCAGGAGGTTACATGGTCTGCCCGTGTTATTTCACACAGCCCATGTTTTAACCCTCCAAATGACAAAATCTCATTTTGAGTTCTTCACAAAAGTTGTAGATTCAAAAGTCCTTGTCAATACCGTCCAAATAATACCTTAACCTGATATCTCTAGTGAAGGTTATGCCAATTGTTCCGAGATAGGTACAACGTTATTGAGGACATGTGCATGGTTGATTCTTTTGGCCATAACTTCATAACCCGACCTCCAAATTAAGTGATTATTGAAGCGATAGATTCCTGAAAAATTTTTATGCCTTTTCAAAAAAATTTGTAGCCTTTGTGATGATTATAAGAAGATTTATGGAAGGAAAATGAGGGATCGGTTGGAAGGGTATAATTAGGTTATGAACGTACTTTGGATTTTTTTTTTACGACAAAGTGAGGGTTCATTAGAATAACCCTACAAGGAAACCCGCTCATGGTTTTTAACTTTGGAATGATGGTTGGGCTCTAAAAATAGGGTCCAACATCTTGTGGTATCAGAGCCTTAGGTTTTTCCTAGGCTTAGAATGCATAGTAGGATGATTGTTATGCTATGCGATTAATTGTTTGCATTGTTAAGTTGATTGATTGTATTAAATGACATGCATATCATACATACATGTAGGGATAAAATGTAAACTAATGGTTAGCGTTTCCATTAAAGGAGTGAAACGCCACCTCGTAGGAGGACACGAGGAATATTGCAAGGATCGATTGTACCTGACCCTGCACTAAGAGAGGAGGGCACGGATGAGTCTAGAGCCCTAGGAGATGCTGACGCTTTTGTAGGGCACAGTATTGGGCCCTCTCGGTCACAGACGAGGGAGTCACCTGTTTTGTAAGAATAAGTGCCTACCTTGGATCCAAGGACATTCCAAGCCTTCACTCAGGCATTTGTCCAAGCTATGAGACAGATGCCACAATCTTCTGGTCTGGCCCCAGTTAAGAAGGGGAAGCAGTTCGACAAGTTGAGGAGTATGAAATAGTGGACTTTTACGAGACTACTGATCCTGACGAAGCTGAGACATAGCTGAGAAAGATGGAACGGATGTTGGAGCAGATGCATTGTGAAAATGACGACAAGGTTAAATATGCTGCGAATTTGCTACTAGGGGATGCTCTGCATTGGTGGAGAGTGTCCCGAGAAGTCAGATGAATCCATCATGGTTGGCCTGGAAGGACTTACTAAATGTTTATAAGAAGAAGTATTTGTCTGAAGTGTACATCCAGCAAAAGCAGAGAGAGTAGATGACAGTGAGTGAATATGAGCGCCGATTTACATAATTGGCCTGATATGCAGCTGAGTTAATGATGAGCGAAGTGGCTAAGTGCCGAAGGTTTGAAGCGGGACTGCACTTGGCCATCAGAGAGAAAGTGGTGGTGCAAAATTTCAATGATTTTCAACAGCTGGTTGAAGCGACAATGATGGTTGAGAATATAGAAAACATAAAGAGCGTCGTCAACAAGAAGAGAAAGGGGATAGAACAGCTTAAAAAGGGAGGCGATGCTCCTATGTTAGAAAAGGGTGCCAGGACTTTCCCTGCACAGTCTAAGGGGAGGAGCAGTGGAGCAAGTAGGTCTAGACAGATGAAAATTGTCTTACATAAAGCCTCAATGGCTGGAGGCAGTAGGAGGGGAGATGGGGATAAGCCACCCATTCCCAAATGTGATCACTATGAAAGGTTTCATAAAGGGGAATGTTACCGATTGACTGAAGCGTGCTTCAATTGCGGGGAAAAAGGACACATGGCAAGAGGGTGCCCTCAGAATCCAAGACATGAGAGAAGTCAGATGCAAGGTTCAAAGAGGGCTGAGTCAGTGGGACACAGGATAGTAACGGAAGTGGGCAGTTTTGATGTGGCCAGGAAAGGGAACCCTCCAGGGAGACCGAGGGGACAAGCACCCTTTAGAGTGTTTGCTATGACGAGGGAGGATGCAGAGACAGCTCTAGGAGTCATAACTGGTATGATTAAATTATTTGATGAGGATGTTGTTGTTTTGATTAATCCAGGTTCCACCCATTGGTTTGAGTCATTGAGTAGAACTATGCATAGTAGAGAATTGAGCCCATTGGATACTCCTTTGATGGTGAGTACTCCAATTGGCCAATGTATTATTATTAGTCAAGTATACAGAGACTGTAAGATACATATTAGAGGGGAACAATTAGTAGCTATAATTTAGAGATGTTTTAGAAGTTTTGGAAGTTAATTG
>JANIIA010000008.1:8561760-8587449 GCA_027478495.1 Erythroxylum alaternifolium | reverse complement strand
TGGATTTGTGTCCTTTGCCATTACATGAGTTATCTAGCAGGGATGGACAACACAAGGCTGAATTGGTGAAGAGCATTTATGAGAAAGCAAGGCAGCAAATAGAGAACCGGAATGAAGAAAATGCGCACAGCACTAATCAAGGGCGCAAGTTGTTGAGGTTTTAGCCTGGAGATTGGGTTTAGGTGCATTTCAAGAAGGAGAGGTTTCCTAAGCAAAAGAAATCCAAGTTGGATCCTAGAGTCAATGGGTCATTCCAAGTACTCGAGAGAATTAATAATAATGCCTACAGAATTGATTTGCCAGGTAAGTATCAAGTGTCCACTACTTTTAATGTTGATGATCTCTCTCCCTTTACTAATGTAGCGTCTGATTTGAGGACGAATCCTTTTAAGGATGGAGGGGATGATACAAACAGCCTTCGCAATGGAGTTCCATACCTTACATATCAACATGACAAGCTACACATGCCAAGTGATCCAATTACAACGCAACAAGTTTCAAGGCTTAAACAAGCAATGCAAGCTTTTTTTCGAGCCCAAATCACAAGTCAAGTACATGAGGAGGCCGAAACATCTATAAAGGAACACCAAGGCATACCCAAGCTTGTGACTTTATTAGAGGAGGCGTTGGAAGAGGCTAGCACTTAGCCATTTATGCCCATTGTTGATAATTTGGGCTTATTATTTATTATCTCTTATTTTGGGCCCAAGGACTTATTTATGGGTTGTTTTTTTAGTTAGTAGCATATGTTTTGTTTGTCTGGGTTATTTTGAGACTTATTTATTTTAATATGTTTAGCCCATTCCTAAAAGGACTTGGATCCATTTATGTTCAATGGGCTAGATGCTCCTAGATTTGTTAGGATTAGCCTAGTTTTCATTAAATGGGTTTGCAAACTCATTACTATTAGGGTTAGGACTTGGTCAAGGTATTTATACCTTATTATATCTTTGTAACCCTAGATTTGAATGATCAATAAAAATTTCATAATTGAGTTCTTCAAGTGAAGCGTGATTGTCTTCATGGTTACTTCAAGAAATTAATTTGCATCAATAAGTAAGTACTTGCAACGTAAATTGATTTTTGATTTCTTCGGGATTGGGTTCTCAAACTTATTATTTAGGGTTTGATTTAGTATGTTCTCATAATAGAAAGATTAGGGTTGTGATTCAATAAGATTAAGGGTCAAGAACCTTGTTTTCTTGGGATTTCCATATCAGTACATGCTGAAATTTCATGTTCTTATAATCTATATATGCATACATCTAAGATTCTGAATTTTTGAGGATGTTGTAGGGATGAAATTTAGATTTCGACACTTCCACTACCTTGTTGTGCATGTGATGCATGAATCCATGGCTCCCTAACAGGCTTCCACTTCCTAGACATTTTACCTTCCAGCATGCTGGAATTGTAGAATATTCTACTGAATCTGTAAATTATTCTGTTGAATTTGGATATTTTTAGCAGTCATAAGATTGAGAAGTTCTTCCAGAGATGGATCAGAGTCGTAATAGGAAGCTTCTAGTCTATACAAGAATTGTTGTGCATCCTGCAAACTACCAAGGAAGTAATTTTGTTAATTATTCCATCCATAACTAAAGTTAGTATGATCTTTCCAAACTTGGTTATAAGATTGGGAATATAAGTTGTAGAAAAAATTACTTCCGTCCATGAAATTTTTTTAAGACATAAACAAACATGAAAAGATAAAGAAATAAATGCAAAAGAAACTAATTAAAAAAAATATACACAAAACACTGATTAAATCAAGAATAAAACTAAAGCACCACATTCTCCGACAATGGTGCCAAAATTGATAGTAGCGCTTTATAACGCTATGCAAAATAAACTAGACCTATAACTGTTACAGTAGTAAGTCTTGGTCAATCCCATAGAGAGTGTTTGTAAAACTTTTGAAATGAAAATAATCAATGTTTAGGTTAAGGGAGTTTTTGTTGATTTTCTAATAAGAAAATAAAATGAAACTAAGCTAACAAAACAAATTAAAGCAAACATGCAAAAATGATAAAAGTGATGAATTCATTAGGAACCCAGTTCTTTGGTTCAATCTCAGCCTACACCTAGTTTGACATATTTCATTAAAGTGTTGTTCTTACTCTCATAGCAACAATTAATTGTAGATTAACCACAAACCCTATTAACCTCGGTTTTCCTTTAGGTCGTGTTTAATTAAGAGACGCTCATTAATTAAACCTAACTACTGAACAACCTAGAACAAGCTCTCTATATTTAATTGGACAGCCGCATTACGAATTAGGGAAATAGATTAATCAAGGCAACAACTACACAAGTTTGGGTCATTTAACATAGACTACATTATCCCTAATGATTACGAACCATTAGTCACTACAAATCAATCTCATCATAACAATTACAAAGCAATTCTAGCATTGGATTCTTAGGTTAAAAAAATCAAATAGAGCATGCAATCATTCTTACACAAGACCCAAACATTAAACATGGGATAACACAATCAATTCCTAAGAGAAAGAATAATGAACTGTGAATGATATGCTTAACCCAGTCGTCGGCATCGATGTCACCTCTGAACCGACATTAGGATGTCTAGCCCTATATGGGTCTCCCACAAATGAGATCTTCTATTTCCCTCTTCATTATTTCGTCCAAAACATAAAACTTATGTCGTCACAACATGTTCTTTTGTTACTAAAATGTAGGGTTTGCTGGACATTTCTCACAGGTGTGACTTGGTGTTCACGACTGTAGGTGGTGTCTCATAGCTGTGAGCCATATTGCATAGGTGTGACTTAATTGTCACATCCATGCAACGTGTGTCATGGGCGTGAGAGATGTCTCATGCTCATGACACATTTTTCATAGTCGTAAGAGATGTCTCAAACCCACAAAAAATTCATGCATGGTCATGAGCCATTTTACATCATATATTCTTCATGTTCTTGTCTTCTTCTTGCTCTAATCCTTCTCATTCTTGCTCTATGAAAACAAGTGAGTGTGAATCTTCAGAAAATGACTGAAATATAGAGCTTTTGACTCACTTTAGCTCTTTCGCTTCTGAATTGTACCTAAAATCAAATATGATTTGAAATGAGTATCATAAGCATTTTCATAGCAATAATCACTAAGTATTATGGAATAAATTTATAACCAATTAAGTACATATCAATGGCATATTTGAAAGTTAATGAACCTAAGAGGTATGATGAGATTAAAAGATTATAAACACAAAATCAAGCTTTAATGTGAAGAGCCATTAGGGGGAAGGTGAGTAATCCAATTTAAAAAGTCCTAAAGAGACACTTATTGGGAGGAAAAGCAATATTAGGTGTTCTATTTCAGATTAATAGATTTAAGAATCTTTAGCATTAATTTTTAGTATGTTTATTAATTATTTTATTTTTTATATGTGTTATAAGTTAAAAGCAATTTAAAATTATGGATATGAATGAGTTTTAATGTTCTTTTATTAATGGATTAGTCTTAGATATCCTATTTCCCTCTTTTCCCCTTTCTTTTCTAGTTTTCTTTATTCTTATATATTTGTACATTAAGGAAAATGTACAACTCAAGCGTAAGGGTATGAATTATTACTTATACTTATCCGTTTTGTTTCACTAAATTTGAGAATGGAAACTTGATTTGCGTTGTGATATTTTTTTATATAATCTAAATATGCAATTGAGTTAAAAGTGAATTTTTTTAAAGAATTTTTAGTATTTTGTTAAAGAAAAGGAAAAATATGTGTGAATAAGTGAGTATTTAATAAATTCACTTCTTTGGCTTTAAGTTAGGTAAAATATTTGGATTTAATAAGTGTTGTTATTAGCTATTTGAAATGGTGACCAAACATGGATCCATATTTCTTAATAGGCTTATGCTCCCATAATGACCCTTATATTAACGCTACTAAACCAACTATAACACAGGCTCAGTTTGACCTATATTTATGGTGACTTTTACATAAATTAGGATTATGTGGAGCCAAAAAAACAAAGTCCTAATACATTTTTTTGTTAATTCTGTATTGATCAAGATTTTGAGATTTTCTTCAAATAAAAGCAATAGATACACAAAGAAAAAGAGGGAGTCATCTGGGAGGAAAAAGAACAATCACAAGGGGTTGAATTAGAAAGTCTTAACAAAAGAATAATCTTAGAGTAAAGAAAGAAGTTCTATCATGATTCAATTAAGAACATAAAGATTCAAGATTTACGAGAATGAGCGTTTTTATGTTTTTTCTTATTTATTGTTGGTTTTCTTTGTTTTAGCATTAACTAGATTGGTATATAGATCTAAATGGGAAGATCCCTAGAGTTATTGTTTTGGATTGAATTCTTGATTTAATGAAAGACCTAAATTTTATTATGAATTATTCATGTTTATATTATGTTGAATTTAATTATTTGAAATATGATTGAAGTAAACTATCCTTATCCATCAAAGAATTTGAAGTTTAATTAAAAAAGGAAATTGTTAAATGAAAATTAATTAGTTTATTTTTTTCTTATAAAAATTGATTAGTTTACAAAAATTGACTGATTAATTAATAAAATGATCAAATTTTAACAATAAAGGTTATTTAAGTAAATTGAACTGCAAAGTTAAAACCCAAACCTAAAAGTTGACATGCTCAAGTTTTTAATGGTTGAACTGACCAAATTGATTCATTTTTTTAAACATTGAAATTTATAATGGGAATTCATATGACAACTTAAAGTTCTTAGAAGTTTTGATTAGAAAGAAATTTCAATCAATTAACTTAAAGATAAGGTTGTGTGTCTTGAGAAAGAATACAATTGTAAATTTGGAATTTCTACTAGTCTAATAAACTAAAGTTAATAATTAAATCAAGATAAATCTAAGTATAGAAAGATTTTAAGATAATTCTTGTCTATTTCTTATTTATTTATCGATTGCATCAATCTTACACATCACCATAGTTTTTTACTTCCTGTTAGTAATTTTAGTTGAGTTTATCTTTTCTTTTAATTCAATGATTTTTTTTATTGGGTTAGATAACAGAAAGATGCTTAGTACTAGTATTTATAGTCCTTAAAGAATTAGTACTCGTAATCACTTAAGCTATACTATAAGAGTTATAGGTACACAATTGTAGTACACTTTCCTAGTGATTTTTAGCATTTTTTTGATAGCATACAGATTATCCCAATTACTAATCTATCCTCTAACTAAACAATCATAAGATAGTTGACGACTACTTGATTGACTATATATTTACTCTATAATGCTAAGTAATTAATAAGATGTGCTTAAGATATTTTTTCTGATTCATATTTATTTTAGGTACGAGTCGGAAGAACAAGAACCAAAATGAGTTAAGAACATATCTTGGAGTCGTCCTATTAATTTTCAATCTTATTTGCCTTTATGGAATATTAAAGAGATGAATTAAGGTGAAGATGGGACAAAGAATGAAAGAAATGAAGTTATTTTAACTTACAAAGTCGTGTATGAGACCATGTAACTCACTAAAAGCATGTAGGAGTATGAAAATGTAGTTTCAATCTCTCTTGTAACCTATATGGATATGTAAGTGATTTTATAGCTTACAAAGACTGTGTAAGTTCACATAATTGGGAAGAAATGATTCACATGGTCACCTATATGCTTATGTAGCTGAACATGTGTCTTACAGAACTCTAATGTTTAGTAACAAAGTACATTTATAAGGTAAAAGGAAGGAGAGAAGAGTTTAGAGACACAAAAGGGGGAAGATCTTTTACCACTTTGAGACCTATGAGGAACTAACCTTCTTCCTTCTAGTTTAAAGGGGATATTGAGGTTGAATAACACATTTAGGCATTTCTTTATCTAATAGTGTTGTTCTCAATCTCTTTTGGAATTGATTGTGTTATGCTTTTTTTTAATTTTTCAGATTCATGTATGAATGATTTAAACATTTCCAATAAATTATTTATGTATGAACCCATTTATAGAATCTGGATTGCAACATGTAATCATTGTAACTTTAATTCACTTGTGGTAAAATAATGGTTTGCATTATTAGGGATAACATAGCATAGGTTAAATCACCCCAGTTTGTGTGTTTATTTCCTAGATTAACCTATTTTCCTATTTCATATTCTAGTTTTCACATTAAATCTAGAGAGTTTATTTTAGATTGTCTAATAACTAGACCTAATTAAAGAGCTTATTTTGATTAGAAACGACCTAAGGAAAAGTGTGGTTAAAGCTTATTGTTAATCTACAATTAATAGTTTTAGAGAGAGGTTTGAGAACAACATGATGATTTATTATGCTCACTGGTGTGGTTAAGATTGAACCTATAACTAGATTTGAAACTCATTTTTCAAGTTTATCTCTTTTGTATTATTTGATTTGATTATTTTTATTAGTTCAGTTTTACTATATTTTCTTAATCAAATTCAACCAAACTGCCTCAAATCATAAACAACAATTCATTTATTATAAAAGCTAGACACGCACTCTCTATGGATACTATCCCTACTCACCACCTCTACAAATTTAGTTATGCAGAGTTAGGTTTTAGTTTTTGGTTTGTTTGATGAGCATTAAGAAGTTCAGTACCGTTGTTGGGGAGTGAAGTTATTTAGCTTTTGCTTTTGATTTTTATTGGTTTTTTTATATATATATTTTTATAATGAATTTTTACAGTTATTTCTTGATATTTTCATGTTTGTACGTGTTTATGTATAGTGTTAATGAGATCTTATCAACAAGATCCCCATAATTTGATCCCAAAATTGAAATGACACTATGAAGGGTGTATGTCAATGCTTTTGACAAATAGTTTGCCCATAGGTCATATTCTTAATCATGTAACCTAGGTTGGAGAGATCATTCGAACCTATGTTGTAGAGGGAATAGGCAGTGAAACTACTTTCCAAATAGACTACAGGGTGTACAACAGTTCCCATATAGGTCATAAACCTCTTATTCTAACTTAGGTACATCTCTAAAAGATATAGTTAAATATCTTACTGTAATACGCGTATACCCCCTGGGAGGATATACAGATGCTACACAAAACAAAACCAAAATAATCCAAACATACTAAAGCATTTCCAGAAACTCAAGGAATATACATTTCATTCATCAATCGTTGGGTCATATTCAGAACATAACATGCACATGGTACTTATTACAGTCAAGCATTAAATCCAAATCCAAATTGTATTAAGGTTAGTACTAACTATTAAACAAAACACAAAATACATGTCTCATTACATTAAAAAATAACTCAAAAAACAAACTAAACATTTCCAGAACAAAACACAATCTTCTTGGCCACTGTGATTGTCTTTGTCCTAATCTCAAGCCTTCTTATCAGAACTTACATGGAGGCAAAACCACCATGCTTAGCATATAGCTTAGTGGGGAATAACTAAACATAATGCATAATCACGATTATTTCTAACAGTTGTCTAACATTCTTATATTCAAATTCAAATCATATCACACCAATCTATAATTATTAATATTACAGAGTAATCCAAACAATATTTCTCAAAACAAAATATGATTCATCAATACAGAACATTCTTGCATCAGAACAAAACTCATAAATATCATAACAGAATACACAGATATCAAAAGTGAATATTATAATAGGATATAATCCTTTCAGATCAAAATCTAACTCGTTTTAGATCAGAATATGTTTTATATTAAATCAGAGCTTATCTTGTATCAAATAAGAAATTGTTTATATCAAAACTGAACATATCAAAATACAATATGTTAGCCTACTAATCCTTTTTACAGAAGTGGGTAACAGGACCAGAACAGGAGAGATTTATGTCTCAGACACCGAAGTGTCTTTATCAGGAGACATTGGAGTATCAATATTAGGAGACACCTTAGTGTCAATATTAGGAGCCACCGAAGTGTCAATATCAGGAGCCACCGAAATGTCGACACTGAAGTGCCACAGTAGCAGCTACAGACCCTTCAAGGCATGCCTATTTACTAACAGTTTTAAAACAATCTATTTCAGATTTCATAATCACAAGCAAATAATGTAGTATATAACAAATGTCTTTATTTCATTTTTCTCAATTTGTACTTATTCACTCCCTTTTGATCACATTCAATATCCTTATAAACATAAACATTTGCATCAATATATCAATGAAACATTAAGTCATTACATATTACATAACATCATAGAAACTTCCAATTCACAAGCATCCATATCCAATTCACATCATATTAATTAGAGAGACTTTTCCTCTTGTGGTTCAACAATTGCACAAATCAGTACTTATCATGTAAAAACCCTTCCCATGATCATGGGATACCTCCTCACGATCATCACAGAAGCTACTGCATCTGTCCACGACCTATCCTTTTCTTGTACTTTTCCCAAATTTTCTCAGGACAAGTTTCTTGTTAGTTCTGTACGACCATTCTGACATAAAAATTGAGGTTTCTAGGCAATATTTTCTTCTAAACAAATGTTCCTCTATGTATTAAGTTTCTAATGAACTAAAGTTGATACAATTTGGTTCATTATTCCTAGAGTTATACCCAAAATACTACAGACTATTTTCAAATAGTGATAGTAACCAAAACTCGACTTCAAGACAAATTTCAAAACCCTTAGAGACAGAACTAAAATTCTATTCCTTAATACAAATTGTAGAAATATGTATGTAGTTTAATCTAAAATAAAATCACCCCATTTTGATATTTATAGGTCAAGTTATGGTTAAAATACCAAGTTTTATTCAGTGGAACCACTACAAATAACTTACGTCTTACACCTTCAACACCCCTTCACCATAGTTCATCAATTCCACTTCAATTCCACTTTATTCATGCCTCAATTCCACATCAATTTCATGTCTAGAACCAATTCAAAAATCATTCATTAAGTAACTTACAAATCAATATCTTCCGCACATCAAAACTAAGCCAGAAATTATCATACAAGGATCATTTTTCTAGCATTCAATTCTCATTATCTTAACATATATTTTAATCAATTCAAGTATCAAACATTTCATATTATAACATGAACTCAAGTTTAGCATTCCCTTACCTATTTAACTAAAAATCCTACTTCAATGAGCAAGCTAATCTAGCCTTCTAAGCAAGCAAACACAATTCCAAGATCAAGGTGACCAAGAATACAAAAAAATAGAAGATAGCAAGGTCTAGTTTCCTTGATGTAGTATTTTGATGTGATAATTTAGAAGAAAAAAACTCAAACAAAACATAGGGTTTTAAGATAAGAATAGGTTTTCGGTGGTGAGAGATAAAGAAGAAGGGAAAACACAACAGAAACATGTTCTACACAAGCTTAGTTCAATTTGGTGCAAGATGTCTCTTCGATTGACATTTGTCACTAAGCATGTAATGCCAGGTACCAATTGATTATGCTACCACTAATCTACACATTTAATTGCTATTTGCCATTTAAAAAATTAGTCCACATGTCACTCCAAGATTGATCTACTTGTCACATAATAATTGGTCCATTTGTTGCTCCACCAATGTTGCCAAATTTCATTCAATTATAGGCTTAGTCATCCTAATTTCCATGTACCAACTTGACTAGCCACTTGACAATTTTCCTAGTCTAAATGTACATTTTAATACCTCAATTCTCTAATTATGTTAATTAATTCCAATTCACTAAGTATGGTCCATTAAACTAAAATTCAAGTCATATGAAATTCTCAATCGTATCATAATTTTTAACACCTATCATACATGTACTTTCATGAACATGTAACATTCCAACTAGGGTACAAATTGGGGCCCTACACTTACCACCAATATTCTACAATTCTAGTAAGATGTAAAGTAATTTCTGTAAGAGATAATATCTCAATTTCAAGATATAAGGTCTAATATCCAAAATTTGGAGAGCCAAATAGGTCAGATGGTGGTGGCTATAAATCACTTAGAATCACAAAGTAGAGGAATGTTGTCATCCTAACCTGAGCTAAATCCAATTAATGTTAGCGTGGTGACTTATCCAGTGGTTAGAAGCTTGAGGATCATAAGAGGACTACTCAAAGGATGTCTAGTGAAGAAGAAATTAAGAAGGAGCTTGAAGGAAAAAGAGATATGTTATCTAGCTCGAACGTAAATGTTGAATCATGATTTGTTATTAAAACTAGACCTTCACCTTTCCCTAGCATGTTAGCAAAATTGAACAAGGAGGGAAAGGATAAAGAGATATTGGATACTTTTCAAAGTTAGAAGTGGTGACACCTAAAGACTATAATTTTATCATGTGATGAGAAAAACATGAAGTCAATCGAATGACAATAAAAAAAGGCATTGCTTGAGAGGTATCCCAAGTGAAATTTCTTCATTTTCCTTTACATCTTCACATTTGTTGTTTGTGTTGAATGCTCCATTTTTTACATTTAATGCTACATTGGGGACAACATAAGTTTAAAAGGAGGGGGACTTATTTATCATGTGTTTTTTTGAGTTTATTTCTTAGGTATTTTTAAGTTCTTTTGCATGTAAAAATACCAAAAAAAAACAAACATTCTCTCCTTTTATATTGCTTCGAAGACTATATAGTTATAACTAAAGAGTATAATTAACTAAAAAAATTCATGGAAACTTGGGCATATATTTTAACTTTTATACATTATCTTTAAAAGTGTAGTGATTAGTGAGTAGGAATAAGTCAGTGAGATTTTGAGCCTTTTTAGACTAACACATCTATCTCGGTCTCATTTTCTTTTGTTCATATATGGTCATCATAACATGTACATCCTGAATTTTCCTTGATTTTATGTTCAAGACCATATTTTTATCACATGCATTAATATGAAATTGATATAGGAATGTTGATGTTTGTGGATGCATAAGAGCATAAGTGTGGGAGTATATATATATGCAAGTTAGTTATAATTGATGGAATGTGATTTTATCTCTTCTCAATGAATTCCATTGTTGATGTAGTTTCTTTCAATTTTTGTCTTAAAAAAGAAAAAATAATAAAAATAGAAAATAAAAGAAAAAGGAGAACAAAATAAAAAAGTTGTCAAGGAGGAAAATCATTTGTTTTGTAAAGTAATTCATATTAGTCTTTCCTCCTAAAGTTGTATGAAATGTGTGAATTAATTGTGAAGGATCACTCCTAATGTTTATAATGTATTATTTATCATCAATTTTTGTGAGTGATTCCTTTTAATTCCTTATGCTTCATTTGGAGGTTTGAATCTAAGCTATGAAATAGAGTTTTTACATTCATCATAGCTTATGTTATCTAGTTTTGAGTGGATGTTAATTTTTACACTTCATATTCCATTGAGCATTTTTCCTACTTCACTATCTTTGATAGCTTTTGAACTGCACAATCCAAATACTTCTCACCTTAAATTTTAGCCCCATTAAAACCTTAAAAATCCTTAGATTCATGATTATGTATGTTAATATTTAGTGGTGGAAAACTAAAATTATATGCAAAGTCGTGGAATGTTTTGATCATGAAAAGTGTTAGTGTACACGTAGAATTATCTTATTATTAAACACAAATGTTCAAGATCCACCCCTAGATCGCTCAGTTTCTAAAGGGAATGGTTGTTAATTGATTATAAGTAAAAGCCTTGAATGTCTTGTTCTTACCATGGTTTTGAAAGTTATTTCTCTTTTCTTATGAGTATTTATTCTTTGGAAATATAGTTAAGAAGAAAGTGTTTGAATTTTATTTTATATTTTTGAATTTCCTAAGGATGGTTAAAGTTAAGTGTGGGAGAACTTGATGAGTGCTTGATTGACTATATATTTACTCCCTAATGCTTAGTAATTAATGTTATGATGTGCTTAAGATACTTATTTTGGTTCATATTTTATTTGAGGTACAAGTTAGAAGAAAAAGAACCAAAATGAGCTAAAAACATATCCTTGGAGTTGTCCTATCGATGTTTAATCTTATTTTTGTTTATGGAGCAGGAAGGAGATGAATTAGGGTGAATATGGGAAAAGAATGAAAGAAATGAAGTTTTTGCAACTTACATGGTCATGTATGAGAGCATGTAACTCGTTTAAAGTGTGTAGGAGCGTGAAAATGCAGTTTCATCCTCTCCTGCAACCTACACGACCTTGTGTATACTTACATAACTATTTTTTTTCTGGGTGCAATCCTACTCATTGTCTTTTCTATCTATCTATCTTAAATGTTGATAATTTTTAAATTGAATATGACAAATTTAGTAAATAACTTATCAGCTGTTTTTTAGTTGATTGACACCTTTTAACTATTTATTAAAAAACTAATGAATGTGTTTGAGGCTAATTGGTTGGCAGATTTAACCCCAACCAGATGATTTTAGAAAAGCACCTATATAGGAGTGTTTTGATGTTCATCGAAAAATGTCATACGTAAAAAATCAATTATACCCTCCTTTCATAATTTTTGAATTATTTTAATTATGCTGCAGTGATATTATAGATGTTACTATAGCATAATTGAAACTATGATGTGACAACATTGCAGCATAATTTTGTTTGAATTATGCTACAATGACATCATGCATGTCACTGTAGCATAATTCAAATTAATTATGTAGCATAATTTTAGTTTAGATTATGCTACAATGACATCTCACTGTAGCATAATTCAAACTAAAAATCATGCATGTATTCTAAAGTGATAAAATTTTTACAATAAAATAAGTTTTTTAGTTACAAAACTTGGGAGTATGTATTATGCCAATGACAAAAAAATTTACTAATAAAATAAGTTTTCTAATTACAAAATAAAAAATATGCTACGGTGACAAAATTTTGACGAATGTTCTATGTTTTTATTAGAGTTAAAAACATAATTTTTGTAAAATTAAATATCTAATCATGATCTTATAAATTCTTTTTTATAATTCATGCCCTCATGAGTCATTTTACACTTAAACAATTAATACTAAATAATTAATTTTTCCAAACACTTTTAATAAACAGTTAATATTATCAACAAGTGAAATCCACCTGCTTGGCAATCAGTAGATTTACAAAAAAAAATTGCAAACGTATGGTAATTAAAGAATTTTGTTTTTTTTAATGAAGATATGGTCCATAGCACTTCTAAAAATTTCCAGGATGAAAAGTTGCTGAACTTTAGAAATATAGTTACCATTTGACTTTTCGTAACCTTTAATATCGTTTAAAAAAAGGGCATAGACCATAACTTAATGATTTATGAATCTTCATAAATTAGTTTAAGGTTAATAAATTCTAAACACAATCATCACTTTAAAAGAGCTTATATATTATAATGCATACAAATTCACTGATTCGGTAGGTAGAGCATTGACCGTTTATAATTTTATTTAACACGTCACAAATTGATGTCCTGGCGTGGCGTGGCTGCTATGCCTTCAATCTATAATGAATTAAGTCAAAGTTTTGTTTTTTTCTCTAGAGAGTCGTATTAGATAGAATACGGTTGTTTTAGACTATACATACCAACAAAATATATATTTTCAGGTCAATGTCTATTCAGAATTTTGAAAATCACTATCAGAGAATTTAATAATGTTATCCGTAAAATGGTATTGACTCCATGCTTGATACATTGGAACGACGATTAGTTACAAAAGTGGACATATTAACCAAATAGATGAAGACAGATATTAATTGCTTAGAAGATATTCAACATTTTATATTTTAGGTTTTTAAGAATTTGGATCACTTTTTTTCAAATTTCATAAAAGGTTTGACCTCAATACAAAAAGATCATGTATGTCTATCTCTAGCAACTTATATAAACCCAAATACCTAACCATGGTCCACTTACGAGCAAGTTCTTTTAAACCATACACAAGTCAATTATGATCATTTCAAATGTTAGCATAAGTAAATTAGTATTAAGAATAACAAAATATAATTTACAAATATAAAACTCATTCGTAAATCAAATCAAATCAAATCAAATCGATGATATAAAGATAAATAATAAAATTTTTTATCCAAACATAGAAAATATTCAGCCTAAAATTATATTAAAATTAAGAAATAAATAGACAAGTCTTAAAAAACCATGATATAAATAATTCTAGATAAAAATCCTTACATGATAGCTTGATCTGTTAATACGAGTCAAGATCATATTTCTATAATGAAAATGACTTTAAAATTGACCTTCTAAGAGTTGGTGAATCTCCTGACAAGTGATGTTAACCTTTCAGAGAGAAAGGAGTGTCTAAAGACATAGTCTAGGGCACTGCTGAGGGCACTAAATCTGCTGTACCCAATCCAAATGATCCCAGCCATCTAATAAATACGAGGATATCTCTGTTTTCTTTGGAGAAGGACAGAGGCTTTGGCATACCTGTGCCCTAGATGTGTACCTCTCTATTTTTCTGGCTTGCACACGATCTTCGGCATGCTCATGTTTCGGACTAGGTCACGCTTGGGATCTTTTCTACGCCATGCAGTCTCTTTAGGTCGTGTTTGGTTCTGTAATTGTTCTATGATGGATACACATTCGTACAAAGGTGTGTGTCAGATTGTGTTCAAACAAGAATTGTGATTTTATCTCACCAGGATATCGTTTTTAGATGCCTCCACCATAATTGTAGTAATTTTCAAGGGGATTTTGGCAATTCTAAAACTAGTATGAACTTAAGATTGAAAAGGCGACCTTTTCCAGACAAACACAAATTAACAATTAGTTATTAAGAGAGTAGGAGATGTTACAGAAAAATAAGTGTTGTTAAACAAAGGCTTGAGTTAAAGAGGAAATAGGAGTAGAAGAGGTCATCTTTGTTAACAAAGTGAAGTTGAATGTGTCAGGTCAACTTTTCATTAACAGTAAGAAAGACTATGTCTGACATCAAAAACACTTTTTAAAAAAACATTTCTTAAAATTTATTACATTCTAATAATATCTTTTTGCCAAAGTGTAATAGTCTGCATTTTCATAAACATGTTTGTTTCATTCCATCTCTTTAAAGACAAATGCCTATATTTCAAAGGTGTCATTTATGAAACTTGTGCAGCAACATAGAAGTAAAGGACCTCATACCATGGATATTAAACACCTCTTCTCAAGCTACTCATCAATTCACCATATCGCTGGGAGAATCTGAAGGAGCACCATTAGTAATCAACCTCTACAGCTTCTACTTCCCCCCATCCAAGACCTCAACTTCGTCTGTATTCCCAAACAATTGCTTCCTGTAATACTTGTGCAAATTACTAAAAGCACTCCTTAATCGCCTCAAACGCCATATCCAATCTCTCTAATTGCTCTAGAGCATTGTTATTAAACAAAAACAACCCATTGTATGAGCGATAAACTGCCAACCGGCAGCGTACCTATCATGCTCCACACAGCTCATTGGCACCATCCTACACCCTTCTCTCGCAAAAATCTCTAAAAACTTCTCACACCTATCAATCCTGAGGTGCTGCAACTCAAGATGGGACTTTTAGTCAAAGGGTTGAGCGGCATCGATAGCATATCCTCAATTTGTTTCCAACTCTCGTGAAATAAATGAAGATAAAGCACTGATGAGTTTATTTTTTTCCCAAACTCAAGAAATAAAGATATAGCTTGGATTATATGTCATATATGCTTTCTTCAACCAAAGAAAAAAATAACCTATTATGAAGAGCATATCAGTAATGGAAATGATCTTTCCTGTCAATCAAACACCCTGCGTTTTCAAGAGTCCAAACTTAGGCAGTAAAAAACTTGACTACCTCAATATATCACTCTCCTCTTACGTCTTTCCAAAGCTTTCATGATTATGTTTGTCTTAGTTACGATTTTCTTAATGGAGTCAACATTAGGAAGAATTGTCTTAATAGTAATACAACTTGAATAGCATCGGGAAGTTAGGACTTTAAATTAATGAAAACCTACTCATTTTTGTACAAATACTTCCACAATAACATTAACAAATTCTTGTTATTGCTGAGGGTAAAATTTCTCAAACTTAGATTTATTTAAATGGTAACAACATTCTACAAAAATTTACCTGATTGAAAGTTAAAAAAAGTCAGGATTGCATACAAGAAAATGATATGAAACATTGAAATTTGGATTGTGTTGATGGTGTGTATAATTTGCATGATGATGTCAGGAACCAAGTCTAGTTAGAGATAAGTAAATGGCGTGCAAGTTTAAGGCAGTGTTTTCCATTCAAAATCGCACGAGCATCTGACCAATCATTTCCTGTATACAATCACAAAACTCACAACTTCTTCAATCAAAACTTCCACTCTCACTCTGGCTGGTTTTTATGTCATTAAACTGAGCAAGCAGCATTAAGCTGGCAATGCCATTCTGAGCAAATAACAAATACTTTCAAACCCAATCCAGTATACAACTTGTTCTGCGTTTAGATGAACCTGATGCAGTATAAACAACATTAAAGTGCTAGAGGCTTGAAATCGTGGACAAAAAAGAATAACAAGAATAAATTGATAAAATAAACCGAGTGATATGCGTCTAACAAGAATAAATTGATAAAATAAACAGAGTGATATGCGTTTTTCCAAATGACTTGTCTAGTACAAGATCATCTCAATTAGCTTTAAGGATCCTTGTGCTATAAAATTCACAAAATTGGTATAACTTAATTCTGATTATTGGTTTATGAATGGTACTAACCAACAGCACAGATTTTCTTGCATGAGGATATTATATTCAGAATTCTGCCAAATAAGTCGCATGAAGCTGAAACAATAAACATTAAAAGTAACTTGGTATCAAAAGGTGCTAGATTGAGATCCATAATACCACAAGAATTGGTGTATTTAACCAAAAGAAAATTAAAAGAAGGCTGGTAGCTTAGCAGCAATCAGGATCCATATTTTCATATTTGGCGTCAACCTAGAGAAAATCATCCATACAATACTTCAGTTTCAAAGTCAGACCAGCAGAACAAGGACATTTCTTGGGGGCCATAGAGCTACATTTTAGTTTGATTCCGCACAACAGTACACCGATTAGAAAAGAAAACTAATAAAGTAAAACAAAGCCTGAAATGAGTGACAACCTAAACTTCTCTTAGGAGACATCAACTACCAGTAACTACAAGAACAAAATTAAAGTGCACAGCTAGCATGGAAACCATATGATTCACAAACCTGCAAAATAAGATATCAGGTAGGCAACTACAGAACTGTGAGGGATATAGCAGCAGACCGAAGCTTCACGCCATCGTCATCCCATTTGGACTGTGGAGCAGTTGCTCCAGCAATAATTGTCTACAAGAAAACCGCTAAAAATGTTTAGAAGTGGAACCAGGGACAATTGCGAGAACATAATTGGGCTTGAGTTCAACCTTTCCGCTGTTGATTGCAGCTACCAATGCCACATGCTGTTCATCTCTACCAAATTCATAAAAGTAGTAACTCCTGAAATGAATCAATCCACAAAAATGCATATATGAGAGAACAGTTCGATACAGATAGCATTTATAATCCTGCTTTAAGTACAAATCTTTTCAAACAAGATATATTATTAATAGTCGTTGATTTGTTGTGTTTACTTGGGGTAAATTATTTTCAGTGTTATGTTCAAAGCAGGCATCTCTGTTTATGAAGCATAGATCCGACTCGGAAGTCTTCTATATTGTTATATCTCTGACCATGCTGTTCAAATCTGAAGAGAGTAGTTCACTTAAAAGCTCCAGCAAACCTTGAATGAACATTATGTAATTCTTACCTGAAACCCTCATCTTCTTTGATCCTTATAGTTCTGGCAGAGTATATAGTTGCACCACCTGCAATTGTAGCATACTGCAATTTTAGAAACCAGAGATATAGAAACAAATTTGAAATAAACTTTTAGTCAAATCACTTCCTCCTACTTTTTTTCACCTTCAAAGCAACAATTGAAAAGCAAGAAAGTGGTGGAGTGCGTAAATCTTTTGCAAACCATAAGAAAGCCATATTTTTTCATAAATTTTCTCCTTTTGAGGATTAACATTGCAGAAGTTCTGGTATTTGAAAAATAAACAGACCTGGGACAAAAATTTTTGCTGCCTCCTTCAGTGAACCTAAATCAGTGATATCTTTAGCCTGTCCAAGGTTCCATAAGCAGATGAGTTCCTCAGACAGCTATTATCTGAGATCTCAAATTGACCAAAGTTGTCACCAACGAAGGTACTACTAAGCAATCTAGAAAATTCTATTTTATCCAAATAGATCAACATGCTCCCATGTCGAGGGGGAGGGAGTGAGGGAGGATAATGAAAAGGCAAGTACAATTAGATTGAGTATTTTGCAAAGGTGGTCTGGTAGATTTTCCTAACAAGTCATGGATCTTGCATTTAGGGTTGATCTTTCTCAATCAACCATGACAACACTGTAAGAGCCTCCTATATGTCCCAACAAAAGAGAGAACCAAAGCTCACGTTCATCAGAAAAGATCATAGCAAGTTTCTTAGGTGAGATATTGACACAATAGGGCTCAGAGATTATAAACGAAATAGAAGGAAAAATTACTCCACCACAAGTTTTAATTTCGTGGAATGAATAGTGAGAGTTGATGTGTAAGCAAGTATAACAAAGGCTATATTTTATACTAGGTATCCCTTACTAAATAGGGATTAACATTTAACTATCATAATTTATTTAGAACCTAAACTTATTTTAGGATAAATATCCTTATCTTAGTATGATTCAATTCTATGTTGGATTTATTACTAAACTAATGGTTTCAAGAACTTTTATGTACACAATACTTCAATATACTAAGTCTGAATTTTCTCTATAAATTTTGGGCTTTCAATTAGAAGGTATAATACTTTCTTCTAAAAGTAATTATTTAAGCCTAGGAATGATTTCCAGTTTCGTATCCTAAGAGGGGTTTCTAGAACTACCCATTGTTTGTTTTCTTTACTAAAATTCCAACAAATTTCCAGCCTTGGTTTCCATCAATCCAAATCTGCGATTTCAATAACTTTTACTTAAATTTCAGACCTGAAACTCAAAATTCCAAAACGTTTAGCAAATTCTAACTGTTATCTATAACATAAAGAAAGGTATTTCTATGTAATATAAATATTTATACTAGCTAATCAACAACTAATTTAGGTTATGAAGCACCAGTCAAGCTTAACTTATACAATCTTATCTATACAATCTATAGAATTTTAACACTCCACCTCAAGTTAGAGTATAGATAAATCATTGCCAACTTGTTACAAATATAATTAACTCGAGCAACATTTAGATTGATAAGTACCATGAAATTATTTTGCTTGTGTTTATGTGATTTTTATTGGATTTGATAATTAACATTGTTTGTATTTTGTTTAAAGGCCTTATTGTTGTACTCCAATGAATAAGGAATGAATTCGAGCAAGTTAGAGATTTTAGATGAACACAAGTTGGATATAGTCTTATGTTCAATAAGACGGCCTAAACACAAGACTGTTTTCTAACTTGTGTATCCTAATGGTGCATTTATCTCTTCGACAACTTAGTACATGAATAAACATGATACAAACACAGTTCCATATTCCACCCTAGTACATTTTGCTTCTTAGGATAATTTGCCACATGAAGAATACAAGTCAAATAGGGACCCATGTTCCTCCAAACAGCCTATACACGAACCCGTATTCCCGTGAGTCCTAGGATGCGAGACAAAGGAGCTACTAACCCAAGACACAGTATTGTGTCTTGGATCTGTGTTGGCAATGATTTTTTATGAAAAGTTCAGAGAGAGGCGTCAAGCAATACAATACCGTGCTGGCATCAAAATACGAAAATTCTACGGTTTCATGTTATAAAAGGGAAAAAAGAGGGCTAGAGTCAAAAAAGAAGACTAAGGGATCCAAATTAGAACTTCTTGATACAATAAAGGGAGAACCTTGGAAAAATTTCAAGATTTCATCAAGATTCAAATAAAAAAACATCTAGATTTCAAGAACAATGAGAATGAATCCTTTTTGTTTTCTTTTCTTTCTTCCTTATTGTTGATTTCCATATTTCTAGTACGAACTAAATTCTTAGTTAGGGTTAGAGATGTAACTTATGTGAAATACTGCTTGATTTTATTTATTCTCTTTGATCTTGATTCTTGAATTCATTGTAAGAGTTTTGTTGTTATGATTATGAATTGATTTGTTGACGCAAATAGTCATTACACTGATGATTAAGTTAATTTGAATTTGCTTCACTAATTTCGAAAATTGATACATGGTTTACACTATGATACCTTTTTCATAACTTATATATATAATTGAGTTAGAAGTGAATTTTTTAAGCATTTCATTATCTCACAACAAAAAAGAGAAAAAGAAAAAGAAAAATATTTTGTTTGAATAAGTAAGCATTAAATACTGCTAACTTCAAACCAAGCCAAAAAGTTGGAGTTAAAGAGTGATACTAGTAGTTATTTGAAATAGTCACCTAATTGAGTAACAAGGGGTATGCATGACAAGATATTTACTTTAATGTTAAATGGTTAAGTGACTTTCCAAACAAACTTCTAAATACTAGTGCATTAATTTGAAGTTTGTGTTGTACTTTTTTTCAATAAGGGATATAAAAATATTTGAAAGTTGAAGTATCTTCTCATGTATGTTAATTTTATGCATTAGGTTGACATTTATAGATAAGTTAAAGTTTGGACGATCGTAGAGTAAATTGAAATAATTTATGACTTGATGCAAGTAGCTAAATGCCTAGCAATTTGATGAACTTTGCAATTGAATGAATGATAAAAGTCTTTATTAATATGATTATTTTGCTAAATTCTTTCTTGCCATTACCACTTATTTTACGTTAAAGAGTGCTGAGACTAATCTGTCTGAGGACAAGTAAATACTTAAGTGTGAAGAAATTTGATAAGTGTTAATTACATTGTGTTTTTAGCATTAACATGATTTATATTTAGTTTTTAAGCTTTATTATAGCAACCCAATAAAGAAAGAACGAATTCAAACAAGTTGAAGCCAAGTTGGAATGGTTTTGGTTGAAGACAAATTGAACATAGTCTCATTTTTAGTAACATTTTTTTTGTTTGAAGAAACTCATTTTTAGTAACATGCCTGAACATAAGATCATATTTTGACCCATGTAGCACACCAATGCATTCTACCTCTTCAACAATTTGGCATACGAAGAAACACGGCCCGAACATGGCCCTTTGTTCCATCCAATTGCATTATGCTTCTCAAGATAATTTGCTATACAAAGAATATGGGACAAATAAGGACTCATGTTCCTCAACATAGATTGTATGCAAAATCGGGCTTATGCCTTTAAGACCCATATTCTCAAGTTAAACCCTCAAACGTGAGACAAAGGATCTACTAATCCAACACTACCTAAACATAGCACTGTGTTCTAAACTTGTGTTGGCAATAATTTTTTACCAAAAGTTCTAGAGAACAACATTAAGCAACATGATGTTTCACATTATCTCATACGTTGACTATGTCATAACTCTATATTTAGATTTTGCATTGAATATATAAACAATATTTTACTTCTTATTTATTCATGAGATTAAATTTCCTCCAACAAAAACAAAATAGCCAATAGTAGATTTTCAGTCAACCTTAAAGCCTACTCAATCAACATCTAAGAAACATAAAATATGAATATGTTCACGATTTTCATACAATATACCTTGACTAGGAGTCCCTTTACCTAACAAAAGATTTGTTCTAGGACAACTCAACGATTAATGGTTAGAGAAGCTATAAATTGACTTATAATACTGAAAGAGTATGCAGTATCTGGATGAGTTATTATAAGCTAGTTCACTTATCCAACCAATCTCTTATATTTCCTAAGGTCTTTAAAAAGTCTCCAACTTTGGTGAATTGTAAAGTAGGGAGCATTAGAGCACTGATTGGCTCAGCTCCTAACATTTCAATCTTTGTTAATAGATCAAGTACACATTTCCTTTAAGACAAGAACATACCTTTCTTGTTTCTTGTTACCTTTACTTGAAAAAAATATTTCAAAACCCTAAATCTTTCATATGAAACTGAATGTGAAGAAAGGACTTCAAAGATGAAATGCCTATAGTATCTCTTCTACTAATAACAATATCATCCACATACACAACAAGGAGAATGATACCATATACATAATGTTTGTAGAAAATCAAGTGGTCAAATTTACTCTTATTCAAGCCAAACTTTTTCACTATCTGATTAAATTTTTCAAACCAAACATGGAGACTTTGTTTTAAACTATATAATGTCTTTTGAAGATGGCAAACCTTTCCGTACTCCCCCTACGCAACAGACCCAAATGATTGCTCCATATATACTTCCTTATGAAAGTCACCATGTAAGAAGGCATTCTTAATGTTTAATTGATGTAAGGGTCAATCATAAGTAGTTTCCATAGAAATGAATGGATGAATAAAGGTCTATTTAGCAACAAGAGATAAAGTAGCAGAATAATTCATACCATAAATCTGAGCATAGCCTTTTGGCACAAGGTGAGCTTTAAAATAGCCACATATCTACCATAATTGACTTTGATTGCAACGCCCATTTACATCCAATAGCCTTCTTTCTTAGAAATAAGTTCACTAATCCCACGAAACATTAGTATAAAGCATTTATCTCCTTTATTATAGCATCACACTAGCAAAGATGGGTTAAGGTATTATGAATAGTTTGTAGAAGAGACACAAAATCAAGTGAGGCAACAAAATAACAAGAAGAGGAAAAGTGATCATAAGAAATAAAAAAGAAAATAAGATAAGTGAGGATCATCGGATGTTGGATTTGATGTCAAAAATGAGTTAAGTACCAAACTTGTATCGGAATGATCCTGTCTTTTGGAATAGACCAAGTGAATAGGCAGTGGTTATGGTTGTGGTTGTAGTTGTGGTTATATATCATGTGTACAAGTAATATTATTGGTTTGATAAATAATCTCATAAACTAATAGATCATACTCCTCCTTATCTGAAATTGAAAAAGTAGGAAAGAAAGGAATGTGTTCCAAAACAATAACATCAACTAATTCATGATATTTGCTAAAATTAGGACAATAACACTGATCCCTATTTGTAAACGAGAGTAGCTCAGGAAAACATATTTTAAAGATTTGGAATATAACTTAATTACTTGAGAATGAACATCAAGAACAAAAAAAATATTACCAAATACTTGTGGCGTAACAGGGAACAAGGGTTTAATAAAAAAAAGAATATTATAAGGTATCCCACCATGACGAACAGAGAAAGGCATGTTTTTGGTCAAAAAACAAGTTATGGAGAATACATCAACCTAAAACTATTTTGGAATGTGTATTTGGAATAAAAGTACCCTAACAATTTTAAGGACATGTCAATTTTTTTTCAGCCACACCATTTTGAGAAGATGTGTCAACACATGAGAATCGATGAAGAATATCATTCTGGATCATGTAGGTTTGGAACAAAATCGAAAAATATGATATTCTAGAACATGTATGTTTAGAACAATGTGAAAAAATGTTCTTTAACATTATCACTTCACAAAGTATAGACAGAAGCATTTTTTCTTTATTTCAACATAAAAAGCTCACCATCAAGATTTGTTCTCATTGAACTTGCTAAAGTCACTAAACTTTGACTTCAGGAATAAAAGGTAGCAAAACATTTAATTCTTCATAAGCCCTTTTGAAAATCATAAAATATGCTTCAAAAGACTGATTTTGCTATCAGGCATGAAAAAAATCCCTTAATACTTCATCAATTCTTTGATATATGTGATTAATTAGGCTGAAGACTTTATTTTTGATAGAATTCTTAATTTTTAAGATTAATCGAACATCATTTCATGGCATTTCCTTACAAGTATGGTTTAATATTAGATCACGAGTGAGGTGAAGGACCTTGGAAATGCACCATAGATAAATCCAAATAGTCTTACTCTAAATAACTGAGATTAGTCAACTTATATTATGTGATATTAAACATCAAATGAATCACATCAGTCACAGTCAGACCTTTTTGTTCATAGAGATAAAATAGGTAAACCAGCTGATATGTATTAAGAAGAGACAAGAGGAATTGCGAGAGCTTGTTAAAATTAGTAGGTCCCACTCCCTTTATAGACTAGATTATCTAGTTCGGATAAGGTAAGTTAAAATTATAAAAATACTCAATCAAATCACAATCATAATTCCTAAAAATCCTCTTCGTCAAATCATAATATCTAACACTCCCCCTCAAGTTGGAGCACAAATATCATAAGCTCTAAGCTTGTTATACAATTGTATTACACGACTTCCAACCAAAGACTTGGTAAATAGATCAGTCAACTGATCCTTAGACTTCACATGACTAGTTTTTATCACATTTTGTTGCACCTCCTCTCTAACAAAGTGACAATCTACTTTAATATGTTTTGTCCTTTCATGAAAAACAAAATTAAAAGCAATGCAAACGGTTGCTCGATTATCACACATTAGCTCCATAGGTTGTGTTTGTTGAAATCCAAATTCCTGCAACATATGTTTTCTTAAAGAAATTCTCGAGTTGCATAAGCTATGGCACTATATTATAATTATGCCCTTGAACAAGAAACCATTTTTAATTCTTGGTTTTCCATGAAATTAGATTGCCACAAACAAACATGCAATACCCTGTAGTAGATAGTCGATCAGTCCTAGAACCAATCCAATCAAGATCACTATAGGCCTAAACTAAACAATGCAAATGGTTCTTATATGAGTCTTTTGCCAAGCTTGTCCTTGATGTATTTCAAGATTCGAATAGCCGCATTCCAATGGTTGGTCAAAAGGGATTGCATAAATTAACTGACCACACTTGTACTGAATGAAATGTCAAGCCTAGTAATCGTAAGATAGTTTAATTTCCCAATCAGTCTCCTATAATTTCCTGAATTTTCAAGGGTTTTCCCTAGTCTGCATCAAGTTTGACGTACGGATCCATTGAAGAATCCAACGGTTTATATCCCAACAAGCCAGCTTCTTCAAGGGGATCAAGAACATATTTGTGTTGAGAGAGACATGTGCCATCTTTTAGATATTGCAACTTCGATTCCCAAAAAATATTTCAATAGACCAACATCTTTTGTTTGGAAATGCTGCAGAATTTCCTTCAATTTGTGAATTCCATTTTGATCATTACTAGTAATAACAATATCATCAACATATAAGATCAATAGAATTTTACCAAATCTTGTGTGTTGATAGAACACCGAATGGTCTACTCCAAACTACTTGAGACTAAATTTATTTACAAATTTACTGTCCAATGGCACTGAAAATTTAGATGTATGAATTTAGGAATTATTGATTTGAGCCATTGAAATTTTGGAGAAAATTTGGAGTAGAAATTGAATTGTTTTTGGAAAGGAAATAAAAGAGGGCCTAAGCATGTGACATGTGGCAAGTGACACTTGTCACTTGCCTAACATGCCACCATGTATGTTTGTTTAATAAAAACCCACCCATCTTTTGGTCATTCTCGATGCTTCTTCTTGTCTAAGGTGATTGGTGATTTTGTGAGATTTTCCTCCACCACTTTCGTAATCTACTTACTTCCTTGCTCCTTTTGAAATTTTGACCATCCTTCTCACTCTCTTTCTCTTTGCTTGCTCTTCTTTGTTCATTAAAAATCCAAACCTAAGCCTTGAAGGTTGATGATCGTGTATGGTTTGGGAGGTAGAGAATTTGTGGTATTTTTGAAGAGTTGAAGAAGTGGAAGCTTAAGTAGGTAAGAATTGTGTTTTATATCATGAATTGTTAGTTAAAAGAATTAATTGTGAT